>WSYQ01000216.1:0-298999 GCA_011426435.1 Lysiphlebus fabarum | reverse complement strand
TGTAAGTTTTTTTTTTTTTTTTTTTTTGTAAATTATATGTTTTTTTTTTATCTTGTTAATTAGTTGTGTGTGATGATGATAAAAATAGTAATTCATTGTGTGTGAATTTCGTGATTATTATACCGGCTTAATATATATTTTAATGCACATGTTATTTGTGTTTATACGCAATTTATAATTAATCATCAGTGGTGTGTATATTGAGTTATTAAAATTATCATTATATTTTTTTTTATTTCAATTTTTATATCATCAAATGATGATTGCAATATTGATATATAAAAAATCCATTAAAACGCTTGAACAGATATAATTATTCAAACCACTCCTCCATTTTTTTTTTCTTTTTTTTTTGCTCACAGTAATTATTTTTATAATTATATATATATTTTATATGCGCGAATTAATTAATCATTTATCTATATTTCAACAAATATATAACTTGTTTAATTATTATTATTATTTCAATCAATAACAATGTTGATTTCTGGGCTCATGAATGGCCAAACTTTTTTTTTTTTTAATATTATTTTTACCACCCACTTTCAGTCTTTGTGCAATTATTTAATATTGGATCGATACTTTCCTCATTAAATTTATCCCCTCAAATAATAATATAAATTTTCAAAAATTCCATTAATTAATTATATCATATATATATATATATATTAAAAATTAATAAAATTATTTATCATCATTGTGATTAGAATGACCTATAAATAAAAAAAAGAAAAAACAATGATAAGATAGTAATTTATTTTTTTATTTTTTTCAATTGACCTTTTATGATCCATTATCATCATCATCATAATTATATTTACATCATTAATGTTAATATAATTATTACTTGTAAATAATAATAATAATAATAATAGTTAATTGACATTTTAAACGCAGTGATTACAAATAAATAACAAAAATTTTTTTATTATAATTTTACATAAAAATATCGCATTGCGTATTTTTTATTTTTCGTAGTTATAATAAAATTATCAAGTCAACAAATAAATTAATTATAAATGTGTAAATAAAAAAATAGTTTTGTCGTTTAAAATTTAATACGTTTATAAGTTTTAAAGTTTAAAACGCGTTTGTTGCCAAGAGCCGGATATTACTGGTGGTTTTGATAATGTAGATGCATCATCATCATCATCATTATGATAATAAAATAATGATAATGATGATGCTTGATGATACATAGAGACAGTTAGTTGAGAATAAGTGACGGGTGACCCTCGTTGACCCTCCTAGCGGCTGCTTGACTGGGTGAGTGAGCAAACGAATAACTGAAAGAGTGGGTGGAAGGGTAGTTTAAACGGCAAAGTTTTGAGGCAAGAGTAGGTAAATTGTATATTTATGATAGAGAGAGGTGAGGTGAAGGGAAATATATTGCAGCGGCCATTGCCAGTTTAAACGCGGACAGGCATTATATATGTATATATGTATATGATAGAGGAGGGAAGAAAGGAAACGAAAGTAAGTCGAATGCGTAGACCGAATCACGCCCACTCCAAACTAGTTTTTATATACTTTTTTTTTTTTTTATTATAAACATTACTTTTTTTTTTTTATTCAAAGTTTTATATGTATATATGTGTTTTTTGTCGGTAAACTTTTGCTTGGTTTTGCTCGCTTTTTTGCCCATCCCTCGTGCTATTTTATATATATGTATATATTATTATTACTGTGTGTAAAGAAATACAGACACACTGTGATTTTGAGTAGAAAAATAAAATAAAATGCATATATATATATAAAATAATAAAAGTTTTAAATGAAAAAAAAATATGAGGGAAGAGAAAGGGGTAAAAGATTTATTAGATTTTGTCGTACTGTTGACGAAAAAAAAAAAAAAAAATTAAATCAATTGGAAAAACAAAAAGAAAATATATTTTTAATTTATACAAAATAATAGATACATATTTTAGGTATATATATAATATATATTGGTTGGTTGGTCTGCTTGTGTTGGCAGTCATAGACAAATGGAAGCATCTTAAGAATGCGACATTTGTTCATTAGATTATTATTATTATTTTTTTTTTATACTTTAAATAGATGAAATAAATTCATTCTTAAATAAATGATAGCAAAAAAAAAAAAAAAAAAAAAATAAATCGTTAAAACTTTTACTCCAAATTTATATTTTATCATAATAAAATTCAATAACACAAGTGATTTATTTAGCTTTTTTTTTTTCAAACAAATAAAAAAAGTGTAAAAATAATATTTAAAAAAAAAAAAATGAAAAATTTAAATAATTTATTATCAAGATATATTTTTTAAAGTTTATGAAAAAAAATTTATATAAATATTTATTTGACAGTGATGTACATATTGAGTTATTCATAAAAACTTGAATTGTATTTTAATTTTAAATTAAAAAATATTTATTTTTATCATTTAAATAATAATTTACAAAACAAAAAAAAAAAAAAAACAATTTTTATATTATCAAGTTGGATAATAATTATCTTGACAGTATAAATTAAATTTTAAAAAATAATAATAATAATAATAAGGGTTGTAAATTATATTTACAAGATGCATCTTAATTTTCCTCCCTTAAATTTTATTGCAAATTGGGGTTAAAGTCATCTGGCTTACTACCAAGTTTTTTTTTATATATATTTAAATAAAAATTTTGATATTTTATTTTTTCTACCCTCAGTGTTTTCTGATCTTTATTTTTTACCCCAACAACTCTACCATTTTCGGTGGTTGATTCATTATATACTGCTAGAGGGATGTTGTTGCATTCCAACACATGTAATAAATATGCTCCAACTATTATATACAATTTTTTTTCCCCTAATTTTATTTACTGTTTTTTTTTTTTTTTTTTTTTTTTGGCATTTGCCATACGTGTTTTATCTTAATTTTTTTTTTCGCATTTACATAATATTACATTGAATACATACGACAAACAAAAATAATACCCAGTGATTGCATCAATAATAATTCATTATCCTTGATGAAAGTATATATAAACACAATTATTATTATTAATTTAATAAACAAATAAAATAACAATTTTTTAATATCAATTTTATAATTATAAATTAATAATAAATGATGATACATTACGTGAGAAAATAAATATATTCAAGTGCATCATTCAATCATTGACTCATCATATTTATATTTTATTTTTTTATTATTATCATCATCTCATTCACTTGTTATTAATCAGCAAAATTAATCCTTTTTTTTTCTTGTAATTAAAACCACTCATCAGCAAATTTCTCTTTTTATAAATAAAAAAAAATTATATATATAATAAAACACTGCAGTTAGTTGCCACGTGCACCATGATGCGTAATGCATTATCATATTATTATTATAATTTTTTTTTTTATAATTTCTTCGTCATATCTTGTTATATATATTTATTTTATATTTAAAAAAAAAAAATAAATAAAAATGTTATTTATTTATATATTTTTTTTTAATTTTTCATTTGCCTTTTGTAGCATCATATTACGCTTATTATTATCCCGGTTGTCTTGCATGTACATGGATTATTATATCCTATATACATGCACAAAGTCGTTCCCGTTTATCTGAGCTAATAAATGCATGAGAGTTTAACAAAAGCTTTTGAGTTGTGTGTTGTTATTGCTGTTGTTGTTGTTGTATGTGTTTATATGCAAGAATGGCCGACGATGAAATACACAACAGGGGTCACATAATATTGTATGTACCTATATATATTTATATATATGAGTGCGTATAATATATACTGCACTTTTATGCATTGTTGTGTGTATCACATGTATATGTATGCTGTTGCATTTTTGATCCAGACAACGAGACGATAGGTGGTGGAACTTTAAAACATGCATGCGCTTTCTTCTTGGCCACATTGAGGCGCATTATATTTTACTGTATCCTTATACTTTTACAAAATGATCAAGCAAAAAAAAAAAAAAAAAAATGATGATGATGATGGAGAAAAAAAATAAGATGAAATGAGAGTTTATAAGAGAAAGGGTAAATAAAAAATAAAAACAGCCAACAAAGACACGGGATTCTGCGCGCGGCATTGACTTGACGATTATCTGACTTCCAGCCATGACGCTATAAAAAGATAGAGACCAAGTGGGGTAAAAAATAAGATTGTAACAAGCAATATAAGATGGAGGAAATTGTGAAGTTGTTTTTAAAATTTATACAAAGATTATAATATCGAAATATTATTGAAATTATACATGTATATATTTTACTATCCATTTGCGCTTCTATTTTTTGACTGATTAGTTCATTTTTTTTTTTTTTTTGAATTTTTGAAAGATATTACAGTAAATTGTTGAATTATTGAAAATGATTAGAAATACTTGAATTTGTTTCGATTCAGCTCATTTTTGTTCGAAAAAAATTCGGCTTTTATCGAAATGTGCAAAATTTGCAGTAAATTATCGAAACAAATCAAAGAAACTTGAGTAATAATGGATGCAGAAATGTAATTTTGAAAGAAAATGAAAGATAATTAGAAAATCTAACATTTGTTTCGATTTGATCGATTTTTGTTCGAAAAAATCTGCGTTTTATCGAATTTGACAAAATTTGAAGTAATCCGAGCAAATTCGAAAAAAAATTGATTAATAATAAATAAAAATGTAAATTTTCTCTGAGTATTGATATAAATATTATTTCTAATGATTTTTTAATTTTTTTACAGCCTCGAGAAGGACCAAAAAGACCTCGTGGACGTCCAATAAATACACCATTGGCATTACCTCTGCCACAAAAAATTGTCAGCCAAGAAATTGATAAAGGTAAAAACTTGTCCAATTATTACTTTTTACATAAATAATATAGCTTCAGGGTGTGTATTTTTCTTTATTAAAATTACATGATATAATTTTATGAATTTCATTCATGAACTCAACTGGCGAATGTATACTCACAATTAAATTTGCCATTTTTTTTTTTTTTTTTGTTGAACCCTCTCTCTTTTAACACGATGAAAGAAAAAAACTACATGGCAGATAAATAATAGTAATAAAAATAAATAAATAAAAAAAATCAACTCGATCTTGTAGGCCACGTTGCAAAAAAAAAAAAAAAAAAAAAAAGAGTTAAAAAAAAATTATAGAAGGAGCACGAAAGCGCCAGCCGGAATAAATGCTTCGAAGAACTTTACAAACCGGTCTCGACAAACAAAAGACCTCGTCTCTTACCCTTTCTCATCACCCTTCGTTTTCTATATATCTTCTTTTCTCGTGTTTTGCAAAAAAATTAAAAAAAAAAAAATACATTTTAGCGTAGAAAAGACTGAATAAAAATAATAAAAATATAAATGGCAAATGCTGAGTCAGGAAAGCGGTCCAGCAAAACGAAACTCCCCTTTGAAGTTTTGTTCAATTAATAAAATAGATTTTTTTTTTTTTTTTTTTTTTTTTTCAACTCAGGGCTTTTTAATTTGTCAAAAATATTATATTTGTTGAATTAGTTTATTTGAAATTTGATTCAAATTATTTGTCCTTCAAAATAAATATCAAATTTGATTTTATTAATTTTTTTTTGTTTCATCATTTTGGAGCATTAAACTTTTATGATAACGATACTGTGAATATTTAAATATTGTTTGTATTATAAAAAAAAAGGGTTTAAAAAAGTAGGAGGTTTATACAAACTAAAAGTTTAAAAGATAAAGTTTGCCAGCTCACACAGTTTGCAAATGATAATTATTCAAGTTTTGAAACTCGCATGGTATTTGCCAAAACGAACAACAACTTTTGTGCTTGTAACACATATATATATATGTATCTATATATAAATATGAAAACAAACTGTTGACCAAACTTGTTCTCTAAATATTTAATATAACCAAGAATATTATCAGTCTATAGAAAACTTGAATATCTGCATATAAATATTTTATTAAATTGATTTTAAAATGTGACGCAAAATAAATTTATACAATATTAAATTTTATTTCAATTTAACATCAAAGAAATAATTTTAATTTTATAAAGAAAAATTAATTTTGTCTATTTTATAAATATATATTTCACAGATATAAATTATAGTATTATTTTGTTATAATTTATTTGTCAATTTAACCTTAACATTATTATATATATATTTATATCCAATAAAATATTTATTTAATTATATATTTTAATAATATAGAAATTTTAGATAAAAAATAATACATAGAATTTATTACATTTTTTTTTTGAATTTGATAAATTAGATTATTTTTTAATTTACTAAATAAAATAGCAAAAAAATATATATAAATATAATTAAGTGTAGAGGTTGTTAACGCCCGTTATATTTAATATAGTAAATTCAACTACTGTTTGAGACCCGGATGTATTAAAATAGCAAATTAAATATATATATATATATTTGTGTGCAACAAATTCAAAATGAGATGATCCTGGAATATTGCCAAATACAAAAATGTTAAGCAATGCTAAGCATCAACGCACAATTTAAAAAATACTATACAAGTATTTGTACATTTAAATATATATACTTGAAAAAAATTCATATATATTTATTTTTAATTTTTTATTATTATTAAAAAGTTCAAACAATTTTTATAATTTAATATATTAATTTTGTAACTATATATAAGCGAATATTTAAATATTTTTTTTTAATTTTATTTTCAAAAGTTTACTATCATATATTAAATTTTTACAAAAAAATAATATTCGTATATTCGTATTTATAAAATTAACTGAATTTTAAATTTAAAAAAAAATATATTTTATATTATTTTTATTACCTTTGAATCTAGGATATTTAAACAAAATTTTTTATATAATTTTTTAAAAAACAATATTATTATTATTATTATTTTTCTATTTATTTTGGTCATAAAGTTATTCTTGAGAGCTGGATGACGCGAATGAAAAATGAGTTTTAACAAAAAACTTTTGAGGGCAAAAGTTGTTGAAAAACTTTAACTATATACCAATGATTGTGGTACTTGAAATTTGTACTTTTTTTTTCAAGTACTTTTAATTCTCAAATAAATCATAATAAAATTTAAAAAAAAAATATATATATATTATGAATAAATTATTTCAAAGATAATAAAATATTAACTAGAATTATGTAATATATTTTTTGATTGTTAAAATGAAATTAAAAAAAAAACACCTGTCATTAAAATGGTCGTGTGCCTTGCACCTGCGACCCCTTTTATATATATCAAGCTTAAAACCTGTCCAAAATGTCCTCGGTATGTATGTACTGTATATATATTTATAAAAAAAAAAAAGATTAAAAAATTAAAAGAACCGTAAATGGCACTGGTTTAGTCAAAAAAAAAAAAAAAAAATTAGAAAAATCAACCACCTGGTTATTTTAAATTTTAAAAATAAATAAAATTAACATAAATGAGTATAAATAAATTTTTCTATTTATCTATAACTGTTATTTTATCTAGATAATTTTTTCATCCCTTTGTATCAAATTTATTTTATAATTATATAATTTAAAAATTAAAAAATATATTTATTTAGTTTACATGAAATAATTAAAATAATTCCAGTAATATATGTTTATAATATTATTTAAAAATTAATTTAAATAAATTATTAAATGACATGTGAATAATGCTATTTGTGACACTTGATAACAAAATAAAATAAAATAAAATGTGTAGGAAGTAATTTTATTCTTGAACGCCCTCAAAGTTTTTTTAACAAGCTAGGTGTGCGCTAAATAAAAATAACATTGTCGCCTCAATGTCTACGAGTCATCTATACTAACAACCTACGTTTTAAAAAAAAAAAAAAAAAAAAAAAAAAAAAAATTGATGATACACAATATAATTATAAATTATTATATGTCATTTAGCCAACAATGATAATATGCAAATAGTTGAATGAATAAAATGAGGAAGGCGCATCATGAAAATTATATTTTAACTATTAGTCATTATTAGTTGACATTATCCGGTTAAATTAACTTAATTTATTATTTTTTTTTTTTTTTAATTTACATTTTTTATTATTTAAATGATATTATTAATTTTTTTGATATAAATGTACTTGTAAAATTACATTTATTTATTGGCAAAAAAAAATTGACACTTACTTTAATACGTAAATAATATTGTGAATTTTTAAAATGATTTATAAATAACTAGTAATTCAAATATCAATAAAACATTATTATGTAGTTTTAAAACTACTTTGAAACAATTTAAAAAGTTAAAAAAAATAAAAATAAAATTATATTGAATAAAAGTTACTTTCTGGAGTTTATCTAGTTTGTCGTATATCGTTTGATATATATTATTTCTACTAGAGAAAAGTCAGACACACAATTTTGTAACAATGATAAACAGATGTAAGGGAGAAAATTTACCCCATATATATTTTTACCCTTGCTAAAAATAATAATAATAATAATAATAAAATTATATAAAAATCCATTCAAGTTATCCAGTCTTGTTTGTCGAAATAGTTTCCTTTTTATTTTGCATTTATTACAGCAAACTTTATTTATTTTTATTATTATTTTTTTTTTTTTTCATTTTATTAATAATAAAAATAACAATAAAATTTTCTTTTATAAAAATACTTGAATTTTATTATTTTTAAAATATGGAATATATACTTATATATTTTATTTTAACTTTAAAAATTTACTTAAAACTTTATACTTTTTTTTTGTCATTTTATATTTTTAATCATATATTTTAATTATTATTTATAAAACTTTTTAAATATTATTTTATTAAATTTAATCATTAAATAATATAAATTCATTTAAAATTAACACAACAATAATAAAATGCATATAAATTTTTATAAATATTATATTGCGTGTTTTTTTATATTTTTAAATATAATTTTATTTTTTTTTTAAAATGATAATTGAAACAAGTTTACTTGCGTGTTTAAATTTACATTTAGATGATTGGGTCACATTTACAACTATGTACAACTATGTATATAAATTTTATATGTGTATTTTAAATTTACGATCGACCATGAACCAACAGTAAAATCTGTTGATGTATTGCCTTCTATTCGGTCTATGCGGAACTATAAAAATCGTAACCGGATTCTCCAGGATATATATAAGACAAACAAGCATTTTTTTTTTATCATTTTCTTTTTTAATGTTTATATAGTTTATTGAAATGTCCAAATATACCAACAAATTTGCTCTATATTTATTTTTAAAATTTGCATTTATTATCGAAACTGCGATTAATTTTTTCAATTTTTTTTATCATTTTTATTTTAATATTTCAAATGGATAATATATTATATTTTTTTTTTTTTATATAATTTCATCATTAGAATTATTTATGTAATTACTTTGTTAAAATTGAGAGAAAGCTATAGAATCTTCAAATCG
Source organism: Lysiphlebus fabarum (assembly GCA_011426435.1). NCBI lineage: Eukaryota > Metazoa > Arthropoda > Insecta > Hymenoptera > Braconidae > Lysiphlebus > Lysiphlebus fabarum. Next base: position 289,660 of record WSYQ01000216.1, on the reverse strand, counting down.
TGACTGAATTTTTCTATTAATTTTTATTTATTTTTTATTTTTGTTTTAACAGTAATCATACTTTGTTTGATTGCTTTTACACTTTATTTTTAGACAAATCAAACATCAGACAAGTGAGTTTAAGCATTTTTTTAAATAAAAAAAGCTTAAAAAAATTTTGACCCAAATTACTTGTTTATATATTTGCTAAACTAAAAATAGTATTTTTTTTTTTGTTAAATAAATTTAAAAATCAATGTTATAAAATTAAATTAATCAATAATCAATATAAAATTATTATTATATTAATTTTTTATATTTTTTATTGATAAATTTACAGTGAGTTTATTTATAAAAAATATTTAAGTTCAAACTTCATGTTGATATAGATAATTATATTATCAATTGACAGACATAAACTTAATATAAATAATATTAAAAAATAAAATATTTATTTTAAATATTTATAAAAAAAGTTTATTTCCATTTTTTTTTTTTTTTTTTTTCACATTAACTTTGTATTGGTTTTATTAAAAATACCATGTGGATGTGGTTGTGATCAGTTGCATCCTGTAAGGATTTCAACTGCAGTTGATACAAAATAAATTTTTTTTTTTTTTTTTTTGAGAATGTTAAAGTCTTGAGGCATATCATCATCATCATCATCATACTACTAAGAATTCTCTGAATATTCCACGAATTTTTGAGTCTCTCTTCTCTTCTATCACATTATCATGATTTCATTTATTTTTTTTTCCATTCTCATCTTTCATAGAATATGTAAAACATTTTACCAAGTGGTCCTCATTAAATTGCAATCGTAATATTCAAAAAAGTTATTTGTAAAAAAAAAAAAAAAAAAAAAACTCTTAAATCCAATATTGCTAAACTTTTTTTTTTTTTTTTTTTCTTTCTACTCATCTTTAATTTATTTTTTCCATGAAAGATGAATCGTTACGTGTTGTCCATAATTATGAACCCAAGCAGTTTATTTTTAATGACGTCCCGGGTAGAAAAAGGTCGACCTTGAAAATTCAAGTAATAATTTATATCAAATTTTTATTTTTTCTTATGATTTTTTTATATTTTATATCTTAATTGATATAATTTATTTATTTATATATTTTTGATAACAAATAATTGTCAAATACAATTAATTAATTAAAATTTTTTAACAATAAAATAATATTTGAAGAAAAAAAGAAAAATATTATATTATATTAACAAAATTCCCTTGGAGCAATATGTCTCTATACCATCTGGTGTTGTCTTGCCATTTTAAAATCAATTGACCTTGAATAAAATAAATTATAAAATAGACCATACTTTTTTTCTATAAAGACCTTTAAAAAATTCAAAATGAATCAATTTTTTTATTGGAATTTGCGAAAAATAATTCAACGAAATACACGAAATGTGGTTGCAAAATAAATACCTTATCAACTGGTTTTATATACAAGCATTATAAAAAAAAACCGGTTAATTTTTTTATGATAGATCAGGGGAATGAAGTGTAACAAAATTCAGGGGATTTGATAAAAAAAAAAATTAATGTTATGGGGGTGTGGGTATATATATAAGCAAAAAAAAAAAATGAAAATAAAAAAGACAGAAAATACAGGTATTATACCTGGCAATGCAAAAAAAAAAAAAAAAAAAAAAAAACTATATAAACTGGTATTCATCAGGACAGGTACCAAACATGCGTCACGTTTTTACACAAATACATAAACTCGCCCGCATCTTTTTCCCTTTTTTTTTTTTTGATTTTACCTGATAAAATACATGTGTTATTATGAGCATGTTCTCATGATGATGAACCCAAGTAAATAATTTAAAAAAAAAAAAAAATACAAAGATGAGTACTTAATGTATATTGATGATTGGTTAATCTGCAAACCACATTGTGCAAAATTTTTTTTTATTTGATTTGATAGTAAAATTAATATATTATAAGCTGATTATAAAAATTCCTTAAAAAAAATTTATATACCTATATATATTTATTTATTTAAATATAAATGATATTTATTTTATTTTTAAATAAATTATATTAAATATGATAGGAATAAATTATAAAGCAAGTTATTGATCCAAGGAGAAAGTTGTTTCAAATATAATTTAACCCCTTTTTGATAAAAATTTAACTTTAGTAGTTTATTTTGTTTATTATTGTGTTACAATATAAATTGAATGAGTCGCTAAAAGAGAAAAATAAAATGGGGTTTTCAATTGTATTGATACAATGATACATCAATGTGTGGGCACTGCAGGAGTATGTGTATTATATAGTTTAAATTTTACATAGAAAAAAAAAAATATATACAAGATGAAAGGCTAATAGTGAAGGGGTCTAGAGGATAAAAAAAAAAAAAACTAAGAAAAACAGGTTTTACAAAATACTTATAGTGTGTCTATAATCACGGTTTGTGTGATGCTAAATTCAAACTAAAAACTTTGTGTCAGTATATTGCAACTAAATGTCAAGGGTCTATACCCTCATTTAAAAAAAAAAAAAAAAAAAAAAAATTGATTATTGTAGAAAATATATATATATTTAAATCAATTGTTTATTTAAAATAATAAAAATAATTATAAATATAAAATTAATGCATTTAAACTTGATGATAAATAAAATAAATTTTTTATTATTTTTTTATCATTAATAGTATAAATTTCCCACGGTAATGATGAAAACAAAATAAAAAAAAAAAAGGATATAATAAAAAATTAAATATATAAAGTTAGGATATGTATGTAACGGAACATAAAAAGGATGTGCACATGTATATATTCATATGATAGAAAATTGAATTCAAGTTATTTCTAGGAAAAATAATTCGTCCTCTTTTCCGTGTTGAACTCGTTAAATTGAATGTTTCTGATTTTATCATTTCATTGAATATTTTTATATTAAATTCTATCAAAATTCAATTAACTTTTATTTTTATTATTAATAATATATTGTTAATTTACAAAAATATTATCATATAATATTTATAGTAAATAAATTATTTGTGAAATTTTATTTTGTAATTTTATTCGGAGTAAAATTTTTGTTTTTTTTTTTTTTATTATTATTTACATCAAAATATATTAAATGATAATAATTTTTACGAATATGAAAAAAAGCTTTGATTTAAGCATAAATTTTTTTTTTAATAAAGAAAATCATTTCAATCCATCAAAAACAGATAGATGAAAAACTAATCAATCAATTTCACTTGTATATCTTTATATATTTTAAACATATAATTTATTTCAAAATAATAATAAATTCCAATGAAATAACTTGAATATACAAAACCAATAATAAAAAAAAAAAATATATTTTAGCAACATTAAATAGTAAAATACCAGATAATCGTAAAAACAAAAAATAAAATTAAAAAAAAAATGATTACTCACAGTTAATATTATAATATCTGTAAATAAACCCGACTATATAAAATTTATTTACACAATTGCTTATATATTAAACACGTGTAATATATTATTTTTTTGAATATATATATTTATAAGTTTAAAAATGAGACAGTTTATCAGTCATATAAAAATAAAACACGCAAGTAATTATCAACTGGTTCAATTATTCGTCACACATCCGGTAACTGACCATCCACCACCTTTTAATTTTTACATCAAAAAATTTTTAATTTTATTTTTTTTGAACACAACTAATTTATTTAAATATTTTTTAATTATATTTAATGGGAATTTTAAATATTGCTCCGGTGACCTTTATCATCATGTGGGCAGAGAAAGGGGGGTTCAAAATTATAAAGACCAGAGAAAATAAAGACCAAATGAAATGAATAAGAATGGATTAAAAAAAAAAAAAAACGAAATTGAATAAATAAAATAAATTTAAAATTGAAAAAAAAAAAAATTGTGAGACATACAAGTTGTATATGTAACCGGTTGAGTTACTTGTTTCATTAAATCGAGTTACTGCGACCATCATTTTATATATATATATATATACTTGTATTTATAAAAAAAAAAAAAAAAATTTTTTTTTTTTATCTTATATTTTATTCTTGGCTATAAACAGGCGCGGCTTTCTCGCTTCGCCCACTTGTCAATTTTTCTTGTATTTATTTTATTTTTATATGCTCTCACAGTTACTCATTCAGGGTTGAATGAAAAATTACTCTTTCATAAGATTATTATAAAGATATTGACACTGTCGATATAATTATATTACATGAAAATAATTATAAATTATTATATATATTTTTTTTTTTTTTTTTTTTTTTTAAATTTGCATTTTATAAAATTTTGTATTTTAAATTATTTCTTTTTTTTTTTTTTTATTTCATTTATATAAGTATATTTAAAATAATAATTTTTTATGTTACAACGTGTTATCTTTGATATTTACTCAAGTTTATTAATCAGCTATATGAAATATTAAAAATAAAATTTTTATCTTTTTTTTTTACACAATAAATTTGATAAATGTGGAATTTTTAATTTGAATATTTATTTTTTATTAAATTTATATTTAAATTATAATTTTTTTTTTTTTTTAATAATGTTTTATTAAATATTTTTTTTATTGAGTTATATATTTTTATTGTTTGAATATATCAATGTGTATTTAACAAATAATGAATATTAAATTAAGTAGAGTATATCCAGCTGTTGTTGAAGTAGATGGTAAATAATGAAACTTTAAAGTAGAAATATATATATTAAATTAAATAAATAAATAAATAAATAAAATGATACGAAAATAGGTGATTCTTTATACTCAATTTCAATAAATTATTTGTCTTGGAAGTTGGGTTTTATTCTGGCAAGTCTCCAAAGAATTCATTCTTTTATATTTTTTTAATACGTTTTTTCCTTAAAACGATGTTTCAACTCGACGAAAAACTATTTGGTCTGAGCTATCACCTTCAACTACTACAAATCGATCCAAAAACCCACAGGCTAAAATAGCAAAAAAAAAAAAAAAACTTTAAAAAGAATAAAAGTTTATGTTAAAAATAAAAAGTTTGACTCATGAAATCTCATGTTACCAATTTTTTAAAAATTTGAATTAAAATTAAATTCTAAAACTTTTAAAACTTTCATCACAAGATAATATCTCATCTATAAAATTATAAATTTATTTATAAATTATTTTGTGGTACATATATAAAATATAAAATATAAATTAATAATAAAAAAAAATAAAAAATACAATTGCTTATTTAAAAAATAATAAATATACTATTTTTATAGTATTATCATTATTATTATTATTATATCAATGTACAGTTGAAAGTTATTTTGCTTTATACGATGGTAGCTAGTGTATATAGAATAGAAGGGTAAAAAAATATAAAAAATAATAAAAAAATAGGGGATGTGAATTGCTTTTGCTTTTGTCCGGGTCTCAGATATATTTATTGAGCCAACGTTACATGAGGAAGAACGAGGGGAAAGAATTTCCAATGGTATCTGTATGTTGCTTTTTTATTTTTCATCCCTTTTTTTTTTTTTCTATTATTTTTCTTTTTTCATCCCCCATTATCATCATTTTATTTTTTTTTTTTATATATATAAAAAAAAAAAAAAAAAAAAAAAAAATAGCAGAAAAACGTCACCCTTTATTTTCAGACTTTTAGTTTATCCGGCCATTGACAAAAAAAAAATATAAATAAATCTTCCACTCAGCTTCTTGTGTATATATATACTTATGATAAATAATTAATTTTTTTTTTTTAAATTATTTGTTAAATTATTTTAATTTTATATTTATATACATTATTGTTATTTTTTTGTGTTACAGATAAAAGCAATATAAAAAGTAATCGTGGTCGTCGTATAAGTGAAGTTATTGTTAAAGACAAAACAGACGAATCACGTAAAGAAGATCGGGAAAATAAAGGTCCACCAACAAAACCAGGAAATCGTTCACCACGTCCAGTCCTTGAAGAAACAAATAACGCTTCAAGTAGTACAACTAGTAGTAAAATTAAAAAAAAAAATTTACTTAAAAATAAAAGTGCAACAACAGCATCACCATCACAATCATCATCAACAACAACAACAACAACAACAACAAAAACAACGACAAAGTTAAATTCTAGTCGTTCAATTGATAATGATGATAATAATCAACAATTATCATCAAAAATTAAAATAAATTCAAGACTTGCATCAAGTGTAACTTCTGAATCTGAAGACGAGCCTGAAAAAAAACAAAAAAAACTTGATGAAAAAAATAAAAAACAATTAAAACAAATTGAAAAAGAAAAAATAAATGATAATAATATTATAAATTGTGAAATATCAATTAATAATAAAAATATATCAGATAATAAATTAAATAATCAAAAAAATAATAATAATGATAATAATGATATATCTGCTGATGATATATTAACAATAAAATCTGATAAAAATAATAAAAATATAAATGATAATATTATTATAAATAATAGTAATAATATAAAAGATAAAATAAGTGAAAAACCAGAAGAAGAAAGTGAATCAAGAGAACGTGATCGTGAACCAGAACCACCACCTTCATTAATAAATGATAAAAAATTAATAACTGATGATAAAAATAAAAATAATAAAATTGAACTGGATAATAATATAAATAATAATATTAAAATAATTGATAGATTAAAAAAATTTGAAGTAGTGGCGGGACATATTAATAATAATTTAATTCATGAAGAACAAGATCATATAAGACACAATGAAAGTCCTATTATATTATCAGAAAAATTAAAACAACAACAACAACAACAACAAGTACGTTTTAGTAATAGTGTTGGTCATTTAGAACCACCAAATTATCAACAAAGATATACAACAAATAGTCCAAATAATAATAATAATCAGTTGTTACTTGATGTAAGTGATAAAGTTATTAATCGAGATGATACCGGCAGCCACCTCATGGAGGTGGAAGCCGGTACAATTATTGGGTCAAATGGTGGACCCTGTAGTATCATTGGTATTAATCCATTACAACCAAAATCATCAGTATATGGTGATAGTGGATCAGACAGTGGTATTAGTTCATTAAAAAGTGCTGGTTCTGGTGATGAACGTAGTGGTAGTAGAAGTTCAGCATTAAGTACTGAAGAATTACCATCACCAGCACGTGTTTGGCATGTACAAAGTGTACAACATACATCATTGATGATGGCACATCCTGCTGGTATTGGACAAATACAACAAAATACAACACCAACACCACCAATAACAATAACAACAACAACAACAACAACAACAACAACAACACCAACAACAACACAAATTAGTTATCAATCATCAAGTGGACATCATCATCATCATTCTTCTCATAATCATCCACATCATCTTCATCATCACAGTAATAATAATACTAGTGATATGCTTTGGCGTCCACCAAGATATCCACCATTAACACATTCAATGTTAGGACCTGGACAAGATGAATATGAACGTGAAAGACATGAAAGAAGTATAATTCAAAGGTAAGCTTTATAATTCAAAAATAATATTATATATATTTTTTTTCAAATTGAATAAGATAGACTTGAGTATATAATTTATTTGAGAGGTCATTGGCTCCATTTTGTCTGCCAACTATTAAAATTCATTCTAATGTATATAGGTATATATTCTTTTTTTTATATATATATACAAGTATTTTATTTTCGTCTCTCATATCTTGATAAAATACACCATTTGAATTATTCAATATCCGTTTTTTATTATTTTTTATTTTTTTTTTTAAATAAATTTTAATACATTTAATTTTAATTTTTTTTTTTTTTTCATTACAATATTTAAAATAATTCAAAATAATATTATATCATTTATTTTATCTATTTGATATTTTTATTTAAAAAAAAAAAAAAAATAATAAATTTTATAATTTTCAAAATTGATTGGTGGTAAATTAAAGTCAATAGATTATTCATATATATATATATTTGTTGGCTTATTCAATGTGCTGAAAGTGTTGCGTGATGATAAAAAAAAAAAAAAAATTCTTTTTCGTGTCTTGCATAGCAATAAGTAGGTAATATTTAACATTATATGGGGATATATTTGCAATGAAGGGAATGTTTCAAGTAGAATTTTTTTAAATATATTTTTTATATTTATTTTATTTTTTTCCTTTTAAACTTTTGTATGAGTATAGTAACCCGATGAATGGCTGTTGTTTCCGGGCGCCAGCTGCGTGCAAAAATGAATTCTTCATATTTCCGTTTGATTATTGTCCAAATTTTTTAAGTTTTTTAAAATTATATTATTATTTTATATATAAATTTTTAAATATACTTATATATGTGAAGGTCATGCATTGTAATTAATACACAATTAATTTGTATTAATATTTAATGTGACAATAATTATTGTGGAATATTTGATGATAATACATTGCAAATTGATTAGGATAATATGGGAAAAAAAAAAGAGTAAATAAAATTTAATGTCAGATAAATAAAGATGTTAATATATTATATATTATATAATAATGATAGAAAAAATCTTTTGTATGATTCATGTCACGTCCAGAGAATGAAACTGGACCGGATAGTCTCATGTGATACCTCACAACTACTAATCGTATTCCAAACAATTTCCTCTTGTTGTATATACTTACTTATATATTATATACATCATCAATATTTGTGTGTTATAATAACTTGTAAACTCGTTATGCATTTCACGTCATTTTAAATGAAATACATATGTATTTGTATTTTATGTTTTTAAATGACCTCTAGATATATATTTTTTAATTCTTATTGTGACTTTGTTACACATATATTTTATTACCTTTATCAATTTGATATTCATTTTTTTTTTTCTTAATTTTAATTTATACTCATGTTTATACATATATATTTATTATTTTATTATTTTCATTGGAATTTAAACTTTGTTCGCATTTGATGAATTAACTTCCGCAATCGTATTCGACGACTTGTTATCTTTTTATAAATTATTTATTTTTTTTTTTTTCCATTTTTTTTCCACTGTGACACACTGATAACCCACTATTTATTAAAAAAAGAAAAAAAAAAAAAAAATTAAATTTTATATATATATTTTATTTCAAGATTGATTTATATCTTGAGTTAAAATTTTGATAAGATCTACTTGTTGATGATGAATTAAAACGTTAAAAAATCAAGATAATATCAATTTTATGATAATAGATACAAAAAAATTTGATGACATATTAACAAATTGTATCAAATTCATAAATTTTATTATTTTTTATTAAATTTATTTATTTAAAAATAATAATGAATTTTAATTATTTATTATATTAAAATTCAGCTCTAAGTTGATAATCGTGATGAAAATAAATTGTTTTTTTTTTTTGTTAAAAATTTAAAATAAATAGCATATATTTTAATGCTGGTTGTTGAGTTTATTTTTAACTATAAATTTACAAAAGTTAAGCCAAGAGTTGGTTATAAATATATACATATATATTTATTTAATAAAAAATTTTGTTAATTTTATGTTCAAGACACGTTCAACTTGCTCATCAAGCTTTTTAATCTTAGCTATTTGAACATTGCGTGTATTTCATATATAAAAAATTGTTTAAAATTATTATTTTTTCAGTGTAAAATACAGTATAAAACCTCGACCTATCTTACCATATAAAATTCAATTTAAAAAAAAAATTTTTTTAAGTAATATCCAGGTGCTTTTGTTGCAATATATATATTTTATATGAAATTTTTACATCGCAAAACGACGGTTTGTAAGAATTATTAATTTACTGTGCTGTCGCACCTGTCAAGGGACACCTGGCAAATAAGAATGTCAAGTGGTTTTTTTTTTTTTTCTTTTAATTTGTTTTAATTTAACATAAAATGAAATAATTTTATTTTTTTTAAATACATATATTAATATATATATATTGTTAAATATTTTTTTTTGATTTTATATATTTTTATTATTAAAAACTTTAATAATATTTCTTGGTAAATATATATATATACGCGTCTTTTAACATTACGATAATTATTTTATATAACTTTTTTAGCAAAAAATAAATATATGCTTAAAAAAAATATTTACAGCGTTAAAATTATGAATAAATAATAAAATTAATTTATATTCTCGGTAGAATGATTTTAATTTCATTTTATAGTATAACAATGTTGTAACACAACTTGTCTATGAATTTTTTAATTTATCATCATTGATTACAATCTAGTAAATCTAGTAAATAATTATAAAAAAAAAACAACAATTGATATAATTATATATATATATATATATTTACTTACAAATTAAATGAACAAAAAAAAAAAAAAACTTGAAAAGCTTGACCTAGTTTTATTTTAATTTGTCTTTCATTTATCATAATGATGAAAATATAAAAAAATATATATATAATTTTTAATTTAATGTGAATGCATTGAAGATTTATTGATGCAAGTTATCATTTAAGTATTTGTATAATTCCGGAGAGAATATTTATTTATTTATTTATTTATTTATTTATTTATATTGTGTCATAGTAGTAGTAGTATAGTTTACAATATCATATATATAAAATTTAGTTTTTTGTGTTATATATTCTTGTGGCACACACAGAAATCATGTAAAACATGAGCAGTAAATATAAACCCACGCATTATACAATATATATGTGAGATTGTGGGGGCACATGTGCAAATTATGGCGACCATTCCACCATCTCTCTGAAATTTTTTTTTTTTATTTAATTTTATCTTCATTTTAACAACGAGTACCGTTGCATACAAATTTCATCTGATTTTCATCGTCTATTATTTTAATTGGCATCTGTCAAGTTTTAAATAAATAGACACTAGTTTTATTTTTTTATATTTTTAATTATAAAATATATACAATTTAAATTAATATTATTTATTTATTTATTTATTTTTTTTTTTTTTTGAGTAACAGCCAATTTATAAAATATCATATTTTTTTATTAAATATATTTTTAAAAATTAATTTACTGATTTATTTATATATAATTATTTTAATAATATTTATTACATTTTAAAAAATTTCACGGAAGTTATAAAATTATATTACTCATTTTGTTTTATAATTTTTATAAATTAGTATTGATTTTAAATAATAATATTTATATGCGGGTATAAGGATCTTGACCTTAGACATTAGTCAATGAGGGCTGTCTAGAGAAAATATATTAAATAATCATATTTTAAATATTATTATTTTATAACGTGACTAGAAGTTGGATTTTCAAATATCAGACTATTTTTTTTCTTATTTATTAATAAAAAAAAAAATAATAATAATTTAACAATAATTTTTATAAAAAATTATATAGATTCAATGAATTTTATTTATTTTTTTTGACATAAGGTCAATAGCCAGTTTGTCATTGACCTGATATATTTGATGAATAAAATTTTAAAATATAAAAAAATTATATATATTACACAGTGTTGTTATGGATCCAATCAAATATACCAGATTGAGTAAATAAGATAATTATTGTCAGTGGCAAAGGCACCTGGTGTCCTTGATCCGATCTGGTTCCAAGTGCTTTTATACCAACTTGCCAACTTGGTAATAATATATATACCTATATAAAAAATAATATAATAATTAATTCATTAATAATATTAAAGTTTCAAGTCCAGACATAAAACATTATTGCCATAAACTATATCAAAGGTCAAAAACAACTCTTCATTTTTCATTTCTTATTTTTAAAAAAATGCATTTTTATTTAATTTTTTTTTTTTTTTTTTTGCATATTAGCCTTGCACTTTGGATCCTTCCGCTTTTCTTTTTTATATATTTATTATATTTTTATTTTTATTTATTTTTTTTTTTTATTTATTATATTAACAACGCCGGATATGTAGTTATGCATTACACATATACAGTCTTGTGTAAAAACTGCATAATACATAACCAGAAGAAGGTGGGCTTGTAAATATGTTACCTGAACCTGTCAGACCGGTTTTATCTGTTGATTTTTTTTTACTTTTATTTAAAAAAAAAAATTTTTCGTAAGACTTGTTTTCTTTTTCAATCTTTGTATTTTTTTTTTTTTTTTTTTTTACTGTTTATATTTATTTATTTATTTTACCTGTGTGAGGATTGGTTGGTCCTGTTGAACGACCACCAGAGTACCAGACTTGATAATGTTGCCAGTGGAGGTCAACCAATATTTAACATAAAAAATTTAACATATATATGATATTACATACTTTCTATGATATCAACAAATATTTTTTTTTTTTATTTAAATCACAACTTGTTTATTAGCATCATCACTTGTCATTATTTTAAAATTTCTAATAACTTGTTTTTTTTTTTATCACAATTTATCGAAATATTTGACCTAAAAATTAAATTAAATAAATTATTTACTCCAAAAAAAAAATTAAAAAAATATTATAAAAATGATATTAATATTTATATTAAAAAAAAATAACAAATTACATTAATAGTCATGTGATCCTGACCTTTTCACTGATGTTGATGATGATGATGATGATGATGATGATGATGATGATGAGTCAGGATATGTTAGCTGACATAAGTTGATACACACATTAAATAAATAAATAAATAAAAAAAATTTTATGAATATTTTTGCAGACTCATCGAGGTCGTACGTGAGTGTAAAATTGAAATATTATTCCGGTTTAATTTCATCGTTTTTAATAGTCACATTAATACGTGTTCTATCCTGACAATAATAAATAATAAACACACTCATTGTTTCATTGAAAAAAAAAAACATAATATATATTTTTTTTTTAATTTTTATTCTTCTATAACAATTCTCTTTGCATTATAAATATATATATTTAAATTACTAATGATAGTATATTATATAGTCAAAATAATAAAAATTAAATTTTAGACAGGAAATATTATAATTTAATTTACAAATCATGAGCATAATTTAACTATTGATTTTGATATTTTTAGCACGCTTACTAAATAATATATCCATAAAATTTATATTATTTATTTTCATCATAAAATAATCAAGTAAAAAGACATTAATATATTTAAAACAAAAAAAAATTTTTTTTAAATATTATTACTTGATTATATTACTTTCCAATAACAAGAACCATCAATTTTCTTCAATTTATATTTTGCAATATCAAATTTATTATTATTATTTATTTATTTTTTTTTTTGATAAATTAACAATAAAAATATAAAAAAAAATTTTAAAATATGAGACAAGGATAAATATTAAATAAAACCTGTCTTTAAATTCTCATGTTATTTTAAAGTAAAAAAGAGGACGAAAGAAATCGAACCTGTTTAAAGATTTTTTTTTTTTTTTTTATTTTTTTAAATGTGTTGCTCAAGGCCAGCTGTGGTACAGAGCAGCTGAAATAAACTGAAGCTGTGAGCATATATATATAATATATACACAATATAAACGACGATGAGATGTAAAATAAGAAAAATAAGAAAACGAAAAAAAAAAAAAAAAAAAAAAAAAAAAAGAGTGAAAGGGCTGTAGTTGGGGGTGAAAAAAAAAAAAAAAAAAAAAAGAAGGTGGATTGGGGTATGGTTGATGTGATGGGCAATGTACTCTTGTAAAAGACCCGGGTGTCTACCCCTCTTGAAAGGTTACCATACCCTCGAGGGGATCGGCATACTGACGTGACGCATTCCATGGACGAGTCGAGAATCACGTGTTTCTCTTTTATATTACATATTTATTTATTTTTTTATATTTATGTTATATTCCCTCGACTGCTGATCCTTGGGATCGTTTTTCGGATGCTGTCTGTAGTCTGATTCTGTTGCTTGTGTTGCTTGTGTTGCTTGTGTTGCTTCACCAGATGTGTTCATGTCTTCTTGAAAGAATATTATGAAAATTTATATACTTATATTTTTTTTTTTTTTTTCAAAATCTTTGACATTTTTAATCAATCAAATAGTATTTTATAATAGTTTTTTTTTTTTTTTATATTAATTATTTTGTTTGATATGAACTCATGAACTCATTTAAATAAATTATATATAAATTTATTTTTAATTCATTGTATTATAAAATCAATAGTCTGCTAGATTTATTAATAATCTATTTTAAATTTTTAAAATATATATCTCTACTTTTAATGAAATTATTCAAATTTTTTTTTAGATACAAATTTTTTCCAGCTTGTCACTCTGTGTTCATATTGATTTTGAATTTCTATTAATTATTTATTTCATTTTTAATTTTTTTAACTCCAAAAATAAATTAAAAATAATAATTTTAATTAAGTAATGTATATTTTTCAAGATAAATATTGACAATATTGACATATGGAAAAATTAAAATTTGTCAACAATTTCTTTTTTTTTTTTTTTATAATAAAATAATATAAATTAACTTGTTGATGAATTTTTTTTTTTTATTTAAATAAACAACATAAAAATTTACATATTAATATGAGCTTTAATATTTGTGAGACAATAAACTAGGTCTTTTATTAAAACATCAGGTCGATGGCATTTTAAATCGATATACTTTTATTCAAACAACAAAACTGGCCTTTTTTTTTTTTTTTTTTTTTACTGTACTTTAGTAACCTGTTCTATGACTCATTCAATTTATTGAAATAAAAAAAAAAAATATATATGACATTTAATTAACAATTAAATTATATACTTTCATAACAACTATTTATATTAATTATAAATATTATATTTGATTAGTCAATGTAATTTTTTTTTATATTAAAATATTGATAAATAAAATATAAATTTTAACGATAACCCAATGACTTTATTTGTACATATTTTTTGCTGACTCGTAGACAATGATAAAACTAATAATATATACATAAAAAATATTTAAAAAATAAATAATTATTATTAAAATAATAATAAATACAAAAACACAAGTATATAAATATATATCTTATCATTATTTTTTTATATAAAAATATAATACGACTTGACTTGAATTTTTAATTTACAACAAAAATGATAAATATATATATTTTATTTATTATAAAAAAAATTCTCTGATAAATTTCATCAATAAAAAAAAAAAAAAAGATATATAAACAATAACACAACATTTGATGTTCATTTAATTAACGATCCATTTTGGTATTTGGCTTGTAGACTATGTCAAAGTGCTACTACTACAATCTATCATCCGCATTGTCTATATAGTCATCATCAGGCAACATACAAGTTTCATTATTTGTATTGATAGTTCAAGAGAATTGAAGAAGAGTACATATAGAAAATTTAGTTTTATATATGTAATCGAGTTGTTTCAACCGGTTACTCTGCTCGCGTGCACACACATTGATGTTGATACTGGTGATGATGATGATGATGATGATGATATTGGTGATGGTGGTGGTACTGCGCGACGATAGAAACGCGAAGGCCTTTGACCTCCTCTTCTTCTTTTTCATCTCCTCTGATGTCGACTCGCTTTTATCCTCTTCAATTTTTTATTTATTTTTTTTATATTTACTCTTCAATGTACTTGTACATATAATATTCAACTCTACTCGCCTTTTTTATCCCTACCAATAATGTAATCGTTGTCGGGATCCACCGACGCTTCGACCTGCATTCATCGCCAACATATCATATATATACCCTGGTTGTCGTTCACCAAGTCTATTATATGGCCTCCTATCATATCCTATACGTGCTAGACACTCGATATCACGACTCTCAACGAAACGAGTCACTTTTTTTTTGTATTTTTATTATATTTATTGCTCTATTATCTTTTTTTTTTTTTATTCATTTATTTTTTATCTTTATCATCTTGTTTATTGGAATTTTTTATTTATTTTTTTTTTGAAATAATAATTTTAAATTTATTATATATTGTTTATTATTTTGTATGAGGTTACACAAATATTCAAAATGGTTGAAAAAAAAACATATGACCTCGGTAAATTATTTAAGAAAATAATGTTTTTTTTTTTTTTTTTAAAATCTTTTTATTTGGCCCAAGTGCAAAACTTGTTTTTATGCCATTACCAAAATGACTAATTATCTTTAATCTCAAACGTAAATTTTTATTTTATTTATTTTTATTTTTTCTAATTTATTTATATAATTACAAGCCAATGACATTACTAGTGTTGATAAATATACAATGATAAAAAAATAATTTATCTTTATCAACAAAAATATATATTTATATATTGAATTTTTTTATTGGAATTTTTATTTTTTTTCATCATATTGCTAGAGGGCAAATCGATATTAAACTGACGAGACTTTTCATCCTATCTTGGTTGTTTATATTATCATATCACATTTTTTATTTTTGTATATAAATTTTTTTTTTTTTATTGATAAATATTTCTTATCTATTTATTATCAGTGATTGAAATTATAAACGAGTCATTGTTCTGAATTTAAAACAATTTGTCTATAATATTTTGTAAATAGATAAATATATTTGATTATATAAATTTACAGTTTTAAAAATAAATTTATATTTATAATAATCATTATTATTTATAGATTTTTTTTTTTTTTTTTTAAATCTAACTTTTAGTTGTCATCATGTTGTGCATGCTCCAAAAAATTCAATCTCAATATGTTTATTTATTTTTTTTTTTTTTTTGTTGTATTTTAAAAAATTCAGGTTTTAAAAAACTTGTTTTTTTTTTTTTTGTTTATGTCACATTTTGTAATGTTGATTCGTTGTTTTGAATATTTAAATATTTTTTATAGTTCTGGTTTTTTTTTCGAGGTGATTTATTTATTTCATGTATATAATGAAATTGATAAAATAATAATTTCTTTTTTTTTGATAATAAAACTTGGTTATTATTAATTTAAAATTAGAATTTTTTATTTATTTTTATATAAAAATATTTTAATCATTATTATATTCATCAAATAATAATAATAATTTATTTTTAGTTAAAGCACGTGAGTCACGCGTTAAATTAAATAGAAAAAAAATTTTTTTTTTTTTTTTATTTCACCTTTTGAATCACCACAATTGCAAATGCATTTAAAAATTTAACAGATAATTTTTATCTTGTTTATTATTATATATTTAAATTATTTAATTGTATTTTTTTTTATTTTTAAAATTAATTTTGATTATCCAATCATGATGATATGCATATTTTAATATTTTGATGGTTTTGTAATTAATTTTTTTACAATTTATCATATTGAACGATTAATTAATGTATTCATATCCAATTTATTTGGTAATTTTTATTGACAATATGATGATAATTATTTTGGTGTTAATTCATTTGAAAAAAAAATAAATATATATTGTTTTAAAATATTATAGCCAAGTTATTTTAAATATTACAACGTAAAATTCAAGTTAACAATTTATACAATCAATGTTTTTTTTATTATTCTATATAATCAATTCTCTTGACCGATAATACTAAATAGAAAATAGTAAAATTAAAATAAAAAAAAAAATTGAATAAATAAAATGAGCGTGTTAAAGTAAATGTATATATAATAATAATAATAAACATCATCATGATGTACACTTTCCAGTTTTATAAATGACCTTCAGTTTAAGTATTGCGTTTATATTTTTGTATAAATTAAAAATAAAAAAATAACAAGTTGTTTAAATTTTTAACTGTTTGCATTTTTAATAAATCAATTCGTAGAATGCAAAATATTTATAATCATCAATGTCAAAAACCCTTGTAAGTAAAATCCTACAAACCAAGTTAGCATTAGACATTGTAATCATTAATCGCATTCATCAAAATAATCTCAATAATCCTCGACACAATGACAAACTCAAATACAAAATTTATAATAAAATATTCTGAATAATATTTTTTAGATAAATAATAAAATATTTAATTTTTCAAGTTATTTTATTTTTATATTTTTAATATCAAATAAATTTATGATATTATTATTGATCCTGGTAAAAATATTTTCCCGGGTTACTCTCGCTGTATTATTATTTTATACATTACTCTGTATTTCATTAAAAAAAAAAAATGAAAAAAAATCTACATTATCTCTGTTTAACTCTAAAATTGATCAACTCTGATAATTATTTTTATCCATTAAAAATCATATTAAAAATTTAAAAAATTTTAATTTTGTAATTATAAAAATTAACAGATAAAAAAAAAAAAAAAAAATTAATTAATTAAACAAAAAATCTAGAAAATTTTTCTACAATATTTATATTTTTTTTTCTATTTGTTGACTATAATTGTTTTTTTTTTTATAAAATAATTATACGATTATTTTTTAAATAGAAATGATAAAAAACTAAAAAAAAAATATTAACCAAGTGCTTTTTCAATTGTCGCTTTTATTATAACGTATAATACGGATCGATAGATATACGCATGGCAAAATACCCCTCCAGTGTTTTCTATTCCCGACCTGCCCAGGAATCTGCAATGTTGGAAAAGGAGGGTTAACAAACACAAGTATACTTAACTTTTATAGAATATATATGTATACATATAGACAAAGTAGAACGCAAACTCCCACGTTGTGCGCCGAGATTAAACTGTCACCGCGGGTGATACACACCAAACGAAAGCACAAAATACCATCCAACTTTAATATCATATATATGATACACACGCACTTGTATTATATATATATATATATATATATATATTTTATCCCCTGCTGTGCTATAGTATTATTTTCCCTGTCTCTTAAAAATATCATAATAATAAAACAATGGATAAAAAAAAAAAAAAAAAAAAAAAAGTTTCAAGTTGAGTAGTTTCTCATTATGCAATGAATTAACGGGTTATTGCTCTGAAATAATTTTTCAAGATACAATATTTACACAATGAAATAATAATATTATAATAATTAAATTAATTTTTTTATTAAAACAATGTGTAAATAAAATTAAATGTTTTTATCAAGAAAATCATTGAAAATTTAGTTAAAAATAATAATAATAAAAGGAAATATTTGATTTTAAAAATCAAGGCCAGGGCATAAGAGGGATTTGTAAATTGCACGCGGTATAAATATATATAAATTTTTTTTTTTTTTTTGCGGTTTACGTCGTGGCTGAGTTGGCCGCTGGGTCGTTCGCGTTCGGTCACGTAAGTCGGTGGAACAAGGAGGCCGACGTGGCAAGATAAAGAAGCTGGTATAAAGGGGCGAGGGCCCTGGGCA
Source organism: Lysiphlebus fabarum (assembly GCA_011426435.1). Taxonomy (NCBI): domain Eukaryota; kingdom Metazoa; phylum Arthropoda; class Insecta; order Hymenoptera; family Braconidae; genus Lysiphlebus; species Lysiphlebus fabarum. The sequence goes on along the minus strand of WSYQ01000216.1, from coordinate 270,595 downwards.
CCCGATGTGCTGCTGCTGGCTTGCTTGCTTTTTTTTTTTTTTTTTTTTAATATAAAAAACATATATCTTTCTCTGTTTTTTCTCTTTATGAATACATACTGTAGAATGATGCTGGTGTGTTTAACACCAATGCAGGGGCAACGGGGAGGTTAGAGAAACGAAAGAAGGGGCCAAATCGAGTTTTTTAGCCTACGGGGTGGAGGAAATTTTCATGACGAACAGCCTGGTTGCCGCAGTTGTGTGGCGGCCTTCGACGCGTATACATTTGTGGCTGCTTTATACTAATAATTTAATTAATATATATTTTAACGTAAAAAAAAAAAAAATTTTGAAATAAATATAATTTAATAAATTAATTATCAGTTATATAATTTTAACAAATTATTTATCAAGTGTAACAAAGAAGAATAAATTTTTTTTTTTTTTTTTTTTTTAACAAAAAGACACTCGATAACAATTAAAAGTGTAAAAAATATATAATTGTGATAAAAGTTTAATATTTGCTCATATATATATTTTTTTTAAAAATTAAATTGTGTATGTGTATGTTGATATCTTAAAGTGTTATTTTTAAAATACATAAAAAAATATATTAAATTTATCTTAATCTACTATTTAAATAAAAAAAAAAAAAAAAACGAAGAAGCGTCATTGTTTCTTCAAGGTTTTTAACAATCGTTTGTCTGAACAACTAGATATACATACTTCAGCCTTGTTCCTTTTATTTAGCAAGGATATTCATCGCCATTTTATAAATACAATATTATATATTTTTTTTTTTTTTATTATTAAAATATATAAATTAATATGTTATTGTTTTGCTCAAGTAGCAAATATATGCTTCAATTATAATTATAATAATAATAATATAAAAAAAAAAACATTTAAATAAAAACAAAAAAAAAAAAAAATAGAGGGGAATTGAGTGAAAGGTGAATTTTGTATAGTTGCTTCTTCATTGTCCGTGACTGGATTCTCGGTAGAAGCTTGAGGGTGGTGATTTAGTGGGGGAAGCGCCCGTTATATTCTCTCTCAAGTTAAAAAAAAAAAAAAAAAAAAAAAAAAAAAAAAAAAGTCAGCTTGGTAACGTGTGTTTTCTTGTGTGTCTATGTAAGCGCCAGTTAAATATGTGAACTGTGTTTTTTTTTTTTTTTTTTTTATTTTCTGAATTTAGTGCAGTTTATTTATTTAATCAAATTAATTATTTATATTTTTTTTGTTATTCATATTATAATAATAATAAGTTTAACAATTAAATAATTCAAATAAATAAGTGATTTAAAAATAAAAAAAAAAAGAGGAAAATAATTTCTCTTGTTCGCCATTTTGATTTACAATTTACTGGATATATATGATGATAATTATAACTATATTGGATTATGTGTATTAATAAATTAGTGGTGTTTGAAATGATGATAATATATGTGTTAAATATAACAAAACGTTTAACAATAATAAAAACGACTAGATTATGCCACCGGTATTAGGTGGTAGTGGTTCAGCGGCAGCAGCGGCGGCAATGGCGGTTCTTCCGGCAAGCCCGCAAACTGCCACTGGACAAATTAATTCTCTTAATCATACAAAAACTGGACAAACACAATTATTATTAACAAATAGTGTTAATAATAATAATAATAATAATAATAATAATAATAATCAACCACGTCCACAATTACTTTATAAACCATATAAATTACAATCCTCACAAACAACAACTCCATATCATCATCAAATTCATCATCATCATCATTCAGCAACATCCGCTGGTCAACAAACGTCATTTATACACGATCCACAAACATCAATAATTAATATGTAAGTTTTGTATTATAAATATTACAACAAAACAATAACAAAATTATTTAAATTATTATTATTTCAATATTATGATTGATGATGATGATGATGTTTAATTTTAACAATACAGGCGCCAAAATTTATACCTATATTTCTTCTTTTTTTTTTTTTTTTTAACATTATATTTGTATATTGTCGGAGGTAAATTTTTCTTTTGACGAAATACATTTATGTATGTACGAGTATTTATTTATATATATAAAAAAAAAAAGAAACAAAAAAGACAAAAGCTAAGATGAAAAAAAAAAAGGTATCTTCAGGTAGACAAACATTGTGTAAATTTACGAATCGGATAGTAGTCCTTTTGTCCTTTTGGAACGAAATATATATTCTACCTGACAACCTGATCCCTACACCCGCATACACACACCATCAATTTTTTTTTTTTTTTTGAAATTCTATGAAATTTAAGAAATATTAAAAGGAAAAATAATAATGAATAGAATAATAAGATATGTAAAAAAATAATAATATACAGAAAAAAAAAAAAAAATAAATATATATCAGTTTGGTCAAGGCCATTGAAGGCCACATATCATGACAATTATTATTTATTTATTTTATTTTATTTTTTGAATTGTTCTTGGCTAATTTCCATTCTTTAAATTTGTCATGGGTCAAGGTCAACGATAATTATCATTGATTATATCGTAACATCAGTTGGACATTTTCAACATAAAAGATTTAAGTTTCTTTTTTTTTTTTTTTTTTAAATATATTAGATACTGTGTGATATTCTTGGAATATCTGGAATTTATCCGGATGTTTTTGTATATTTTATGCTATGATTTTTAGGGATTATATATACAATGACTTTTTAAAAAAAAAAAAAAAAAGTAATTTATTGTTATTATTATTTAATTCATTCATGATAAATGGAGTATTTTTGTATTTTGTTTTTTTTAAATAATAATAATAATGTTATTTTATTATCTTGATAATTTAAATATTGTAAATATAATAATTTAAAGTTGGATATTTTGTGTGAATCACAACCACAAATAGCCTCGTGATTTTTATATGATATTATTATTTTTTTTTTTATTTAATATATTTATCTTGTTTTGTTGCGTGCATCACCACAACTTGTCGAGTGATGAGGAAAAATAAATAAAAATTATTTTAAAGAGACATAAAACTCGATCTGGGTCAATAGTCGACTACTTAATCTCTTGAATAAATTCATCAGAATGTTCACCTAAGCATTACAAATATGCAATTTTAAATATATATAAATATAATTTTTATTGTAATTTTATTTATTTATTTAAGAAAATAATAATTCAATGACACAAATTCTTTTTTTTTTTTTTTATTAAATTTATGATTAAAAGTAGATAAATAATTTTGATATTTAAATAACATTTAAAAATTCTTGTTTATATTTATAAATTTATTATCATTTTTTTTTTTTTTGTTATTTAAAAATAGTCAAGGACAAAAATATCCAGTTCAAAGTATTTTAAATATTATCATTTTGATAGTGGTTTTTATACTTGGAAAAATATATATATATATTATCTCAAATATTTTTTTTTTTTTTATTGTTATATATATATATTTAATATATTTTTTTTTTACTTTAAACGTCAACTGATAATTTAAAATTATGTTCAAGTGTCCTAGGTCATGTTACGTCTCATAAAAAATTCGTAACATAATACTTGAAATAATAAAAAATAAAAAAAACTACAAACTAAACATAAAACTTTCAACTTTTAAAATTGACCAAAAGCAATTCTTAGAACAACTTTTGGCTCTGTTCCGACTTGGCAGATATTTTGTAAGTAAATACGTGTTCTCAATCTTACATCTCTTTTAAACTCCAAAAAAAAAAAAGATCTGGTAACGTTTGTTTGGGCGTGTGGCCCACGTTACCTTTGAAAATTAAAAATTTTCAATACTTCGGCTAGGGCCGTGTTGAATTTTATTTGTTGAATAAATTTTAATTGTTCATTAACAATAAAATCATTGAAAAAAAAAAAAAAATTATCAATAAAAATAAAAAAAATAATAAATGAAAAAAATAATAATAAAAAATTCAATACAACGTTTTAAGCCTTCCGGCACCTAGCTTTCGTAGAGCTTTGTAAAGCCATAACTTTTGATAGAATTAACAGAATGACTTCAAATTAGGCTCAAAAAACGTGGTTTTTAAAACTCTAGCGCCTCTCAAGAGATTCATCCTAATTCCAACAGCCAATTTTTTTCTATTTTTAAAAATAAAATAACAAGAATATTTAAAAAATTTTTTTTTCTATTTTTTTATGAAAAATAGAATTTTTTTTGAAAAATGTTTCAAATAAAAATTGTAGAACTTTACCACACATGCTTTTTGAATCGTATACGAAGTATCTATGACGATTTTTTTAAAAGTTAGAGCTTTTTTAAAAAATTACTAGAAACATTTATGATCCATAACTTTTTTAAAAATTGTAGTAGAGACTTCGTATTAGGCTCAAATAATGCGCCTCTTTAAACTCTATCGCCCCTCTAGAGAAAGAGGATTATCGGTTCAGTCACTTTTTTTTTATTTTTTAAAATTTAAATTTAAAAAAAAAAAAAAAATCGATTTTTTCAATTTTTTTCTGAAAATATGTTTTCTAGATCAAAGCTAATTATAATAGGTGATAGATTTTTCAAATACACGTGTTTTAAGCCTAACACGAAGTTTCTATCACCATTTTATAGCACCCCATTGATTATATAAAAAAAACATTACGGCGCAAGCTATAACTCAATATAGAACAGTCGCAGAGGTTTCATATTAGGCTTAAAAAATTTGTTTTTCAAAATTCTACAACTTTTTCAAATGACTTTTTTCTATAAAAATAGTATTTTTCGAAAAAAAAAAAAAAAAAATTTTTTTTTTCATTTTTTTGTGACAAAAATAGCTTTTTCAAAAAAACGACTCAATAGATTATGTTTTTACTATTAAGGGCGATAGAGTTTTCCGAGACGCTTGTTTTGAGCCAAACCCGAAGTCTCTATGACAATTATTTCAAAAGTTATAAACATTATAATTTTTTGGGATATAAATCCAATACTACGGCTGAGCCTTTCGGCTCCTAGCCTCCGTAAAAAATATAAAATTTATACATATATTCCCACAATAATTTTAAAATTCCAATAAAAATATATTTAAATACTCCAAAAATAAAATAAAAAAAAAAAAAATTTTCATCAACATAATTTCTTGAATAAATTTCATTTAAATTATAAAATAATTAATTAATTATTACAAAAATATAAATAAATATATTTATAGAAAAAAAAAAAAAAAATTAATAATTAAAAAATTTAATACAAATAAATAATAAATTTTAAATACTATTTGTGTGAATGCGGGGCTAAAAGTCATGACTTTGGATACATGCCAAGTGCGTGTTGACGGAAATAGAGTTAAACAAAGATAAGTAGTAAAAAAAAAAAAAAAATTTTTTTTAAATATAAAAATACATTGCAATAATGTACTTAGTATTTTTCTTTGTTAATTCGTTAAATTTATTATCAAAAAAAAAAAAAATTATATATATTTAAAAATAATGAAAAAATAAAATTAATTTTTCTTTTTTTTTTTCTAATTAAAATTACATTTTATATTCAATATTAATAATAGCTATTAATTTTATCAAAAATTTATATATATGAATATATAATTATATATATTTTTTTGACCTCGGTATTAATCTATTTTTAAATAATACATATGTGTGTGTGTAAGATAAAAGCAAGTGTGTTTGGATGGGTCGTCGAACTCGTCTGTCTACTACCGGAATTCAATGATCGCATTTGTCTATTATGTTGTAGGTGAAAAATTTATGTTTGGTTAAAGGTTCAATTCTTTGCATTTCCTTTTTTTTTTTTTTTTTTACAATTTATATTTCTCCCTTTTTATTATTGTTATTATTTTTTAACAATAAATATACATTTTAAGAGTAAAGGGAGACTTTCATTTCATTTGGGGTTCATGGGTGATTACGCGTTACTACGATGGTTGCTCTCTTTTATATTATTTTATTTATTTATTTATTTATTTTTTTTTTACTCTCTTATACTCACTGTGATATTCCCTGGAGATAGTTGAGGGTCGAGGGTGGTCGGCCATTATTATTATATATATATATTATTTTCATTCAAGCGTAGACACACATTCAACCCCTCTTAAACCTCGACCTCGGATCTAACAATCAACCCTCCCTTTAATCATCGATCAGACAAAAAATATTAAATTTTTTTTTGGTAAATTATTTATTAATAAAAAATAATAATTTATATAATTAATTGATGATGGTTTTATTTTTTTTTTTTTTTTAATTCAAGTAAATTTTGTCATGTCAAGATGACCCGCATTATAATTTTAATTTTAATATTTGTTCATGAAATAATTTTAAAATTATAACCCGCATTTTATGATGATATTTTTATTTAAATAACAAAAAAATATATATATATATAATATAATATTACATCATTTGGAAATCTATCTTGTATGTCTAAGTTGTTCAGAAAGCGTGTAAAAAATATAAACCACTAATTTTATTATTATATATTTTCATTTAATTATTTTTAAAATAAAAAAAAATTAAGTTAATAAATTAAAACATAATAATAATAAATGTTTTAGTTAATTTTATTTTTTTATAATTTGTTGTAATACTTGATTTTTTACATCATTACATTTTTTTTTTTTTTTTTTTTTTTGATATTTTTTATTATCAAGTATAGTATAATTATACTTTGGCTATTAGAAAGTTTATATTTAGTTTATTTATCTATGATTTATCAGTATCATTAATGACACATCTTGATGATTTTTTATTAATTTATTTTATTTTATTCAATGTTGACCGAAATAATTACTGTGAATCATCATTGCTTATTCTACCTTATTTGTTGTTAAAAAAAAAAAAAATACTAAAAAACATTCCACTCACTTTTTTTTTTTTTTTTTTTTTTTTTTTTTTTTAATACGAAAACGAGAACACTATTATTAATTAAAAATAAAATAAAAAAATAATTAACTCGTCGCCACGTATTTTATTTATTTTTTTTTTTTTCTTTCATCACTGTTCCGGACAGAATAAAATGGGCTTCAACCGGTCGAGCAAGACCTCTAAAAATAAATTGAAAAAATATATATATACTTATAATAATAACAACAATAATAATAATAATAATAATAAAATAAATTAACCAACAAGAAAACCAGTCACATATAATACAACCGAAAATTGCCAAAAAAGGTATTACGCATCCTCCAGACAAGATTTTTTTTTATTTTCGCATATATTTATTTTTTGTTTATACTATTTTTATTTATTTATTTTTTATTGTTATAAATTTATTAAAATAACAACTTTTTTATAATAAATTATTTGTTTATGATAAATATTAGATACTAAAAAAATATTTTTATTTTAAATGACAATTTTATATTTATCTTGAGATTATTTGGTATTGTTTATTTTAATTATTATATTATTATTAAAATTTAACTTGTTATTTTATAATATTATAATAAATAAAATTTGTGCAAGTGTTAATCAGTGCGTAATAGAAATATTTATTTATTTACTTTTATTTCGATATTGATTGCTCGCTTGAAAAATTATATTTTCAAGTATAAATTTTATGAAATAATTATTCAAATATTTTAATACAATTATAAAAATAATAATAAAATATATATTATAAATATAATTTTGATTATATTTCGAAATATGAGCAAGATTTCAATATCATTTTCGACAACGTATTTTAATTATCGTAAAATTTTTATAATTTTATTTCAATTATTTATAGTAACTTGGGTCTATATGAGCCAACAACTAAATCAATTCAAACTTATACAAATGTAACAGTTTCTATTGACATTGTTGTTGTTGTTGTTTTTTTATTTAATTAATTTGCCAATAATAATATGTTGAAAATATTATAAATAATTCAAGGTTGTTTATTTAATTTATTCGCAATATGAATGATTATTTCACATTGCTACAAAAATATTCATCTTTAATGAGCTTATTATAAATTTTAACAAAAAAAAAAAAAAAGATAAATGGTCACCTGTTATACGTGACTTGATGCTCAACATACAATCTTTATTATCATCAAATTTTAATTAATCGTTTTAAAGATCTTGATTGATAATAATAACCAGAATTTAATATTTTATTTTTAATAAATTCTTGTCAATCAATTTTTATATATACTCAACTAAATTAATTGTTTTTACAAGAAAAAAAAAAAATGAAAGTAAACAAGTTATTAATATTTTATAATTTATTCTCGATGACATTTATATCTATAAAATTTAAATAATAAAAAAAATTATTATTTTTATCAACAAAAAATATATATATAATCAAGTTTTTTTTTCTTCTACTTTTTCTTGGTATATAGTTTAAAACTTTAGTCATTCAAGTTTATATATCTCAAGTTTTCATCGTGTTGTTACTGATGATTTAGTTTATTAAATTTTTTTGAGTTTCACGATAAAATATAAATGCGTATATAAAAATTGATAAAAATAACTTGTAAATTTATATTTATATTTAATTAATTATAATATTTTTTTTTTATAGGGAAAGAAGAGAGGCTGAAGTACGTGAAATGGAAAAACGTGATAGAGATAGAGAAGCTCAATTAGAAAGAGAAAAACGTGAAGAAGCAAGAGTTGCAGAACAAGCTGTTCATAAACATTTTCAAGAGTCATTGAGACTTGCTCAACAAAAGGTGAGTTTTATCCTGATATATAATTTAAAACTTATAATTGACTATGTATTTTATTTTTATTTAAATATCAACTTATTAAATTTTTTATATATCAACTTGTTATTTAAATAATTTAAATAACTGTTACTTTTCAAAGACAATTATTTTATAGCAAAAAAAAAATTAATTAGTTTCGATTATTCAAAATTTTAAGTATAAATTTTCTTTGTATTAAAATTTTCCTCTAAAATGACTACTCAGTATTTTTCAACAATTAAATTCTGTATATATTTTTTTTTTTTCAAAAAAGATAACGTAGTAGTGTGAAAATTGTGTTAGGAAAGTACCTTTTTTTTTTTTTTTTACCTACAAAAATCTTTATTTCATTACCTTTTTTTTTTATTTGAAAAAAAAAAAACCAAAAATCATATATCTTTATCCTTAAAATTTTGTCCTTGATTCTGAGAACAATAAAATCTTTTATCTTTCTTTTTTTATTTTTTATATTGATTTTATTTAAAAGGATCTAATAAGTTTAGTTCCGGTATTGATTTTTTTGAAATATTTATTTCTATTTTTTCTATGAATTAAGCCGGCATTTAAAACCATGAAAAAGAAAAAAAAAAAAAAATAGAAATTACATTTTTCATTGAAATATTTAAAATACTGTTATTTTAATTTTCTATTGTTAATGCTATAATTAAATTAATAATACAGGGAGTCAAAGAGAGAGAAAAATAATTATTATTCAATGTAAAAAAAAAAAAGAGCATTGAAATTTATAACAAAGAAATTAAGACAATAGATTTGTTTTAAATATTTGTTGACAATAAATTTTTTTTGATAATTTTAAATTGTAAAAGTATTTATACTTTTATTGTTTTCATTTTGAGAGAAATAATAATAATATTTTGTTGTTGAGTTATACAACAGTTTAAAATATATTTACGTAAAACTTTGTTGACGTATTTGTTTGTTGATGATTAAATAACTAAAACATAGTTTATACAAATTAAGCCTTTAATATATTATTTTTATTTATTTATTTATTTTTTTTTTTTATGTACTTTTTCTCTTTACAATGTCAAACTTCAGACAGATTAGTTCAACTTAGAGTCTTGGATACTCTAATCTTGTTAACTTACTTATACTTTGTCAATTTTCAACACTACTTGTATGCTTGTTTAATAAGACACAAAAGTTTCATGCAATTTAAATTATATTACATTTAAAAGTTGAAAAAAAAATAAAAACAAACAAAACATAATTGCAATTTAAAAAAAAATATATATATATTATAAAATTAAAGCTAGTATAACTTTTTAATTGTCATATAAAAATTATATGTAAATGATTTAATTTGAAAATTAGTCAATTGTCTTTCAATATTATATTTTTCATCAAAACTTTGAGATTTAAATGATAAAAAATGTGTTGATTTTTTTATGTGTGTGTGTGTGGCCAGTTGGAATTTTTTAGTCTTAATTTTATCAAAAAATAAAATTGTTTATTTAAAAATAAAATTGATATACAAAACAATCAACACATCAACAATATTCAATGACATATTTTTATTTGAAACTGATGATAATAATTATTTTATCTTGAATAAATAAATAATATCAATATTGTTTTTTTTATTATTTTTTATTATTAAATTGAAAGTGAAAAACATATCTTATCATATATATTTTCTAGATTTTATTTAATCAATAGTTTGGGGTTGTATGAACTCTTTAAACTCAACTCTTTTTTTTCTGCACAAGTGTAGAAATAAATACGTAATTGAAACAGTATCCATAAAAGGGTTAAAAAAATAAATGAAAAAAAAAAAAGGAAGTAATCACCGTTTTTTGCTCGTACAAATTCCCTGCTTACCTAGCAGTCTAGAAACTTTTTTAAAACAAATTGTTCATTTTTTTTTTTTTTTTTTTTTTTAAATTTCAAATGAATTTTTCAACTCAGCAATTTTTTTAATAATTATTATTTAATTTTAAATATATATATTTTTATAATTGATTATACATAATTTATAAATCACTTGAGTGTAAAATTTATTTAAAATTAAACTTAAAAAAAACATAAATAAACTATTTATTATTTAAATTAAATTTATTTTTTTACTAATCAGTAATCAGATTATGTAAATAATTATATTAATAAAATTGCATTGAAGATGTAATCTGTTATTTCATTGATATTTTTTTTTTATCTATTTTATTATTTATTTATTTTCAATCACAATTACTTGTCATTTATATCTCAAGGTAAAAGAATATTGTGATCAATTAATTTAACATATTGATAAGACAAGTTTAAATATATTTATCAGTTTTTTTTTTTTTTTTTTTTTAATTTTAAATTTACAAAGCTATTATCGTTAAACAGTATATATATTTTTTATTTTTAATCTGTTTACACCCCGTATTAATATTCTCACTTGTATATATATATAAGTTTTTGACACTGATAAGATAACAAATTTAGCGATAACTAGAATTTAATGATTTATTTTATTTTTCAATAAATAATATAGCCTTGGTTAAAGTCGATGAACTAAAAACAAATTTGTTTTTTAAAATATAATTTTAGATTTAGATGATTTTTTTTTTTTTATTTTATATTTTTTCATTTGGTTATTTTAATATTGACAGAGATTTATTGAACAAGTGGTAACTGTCTTGAATGATTAATAACATTCTTTAATTTTTTTTTTTTGCAAAGCTTATTAATGCATTGTAAAAAAAAAAAGAAAAAAAAAATATATTTTCAAGGTATATCATTTGTTTTTTTTTTTATGTTAAATTGGGAGTAAAAAAAAAAAAAAAATTGATAAAACTAGGTTACACAATGTAGTTATTTAAAAGCTATCGTTATTATTTTTTTAACTCATTAATCATCCATCAAATTATCATTAACCAGTTACGATAATAAAAATAAATAAATAAAATTGAATGGAATGTTTTTTTTTTAATTACTTGACAAAGTCGATGAGTTTCATTGGGTCATGTGGTGATAATATATATTTGTGTGACTTGAATAAACGCGTGCAAACAATGTGGGTTGACACTCGGTTAAACAGTGTACAAGAGAGTAACAAAATAAGTTGACAAGTGAAGATAAAAAAAAAAAAAAAAAAAAAGAGAGAGAGTGAGAAAAGTAGCATAAACAAAGAGAAAAGATACAAGATTTGCATAGTAATCTTCTTCGACTTGAAGGCCTATAATTAGATTCGCGTTCTTGACGGGCTACTAAGTGGTATATCCCGAGGCACGTTTACACCATACACTACACTATCTTTCTATATATATATATTAAGTAACTTTAAAGTCGAGACTTTGTCCTCAAGATAGCTGGGGATCAATTTCTTATTCGGCACTGAGCCAAAATTCCTCGACACAAATAAAAAAATATTAGAAAATAAATTTTTTAATTATTTATTTTGTTTATTATTATTATTATTATTATTATTATCATTATTTATATTAAATATTTATAAATATAACAATGTCTCGTGACAATATTGATTGAAGTAGGTATCTTATGTTCCACAGGGAAATCGACAAGCAATGGCGTGGAATAGTTTCATAACACTGCCACCACCAGGTAGTAGAAATCATCCTGGAGCACCACCACCACCACAACAACATCCAAGTACAACACAACATAGTGGTCATCATCATTCAAGTGTACCTACAAGTCATTCTGTTAGTGTTGCTCAACAACAGCAACAACAACAGCAACAGCAGCAACAACGAGAAAGAGAAGAAAGAGATGCTAGAGAACGTGAAGCACAAGTAAGAGAACGTGAAAGAGAACAACATATTGCTGCTGTTGAAAGATTGCATAGACAAGCTGAGGCTCGTGATCATCATGCAGCAGCTCAACAACGTGCAGCATTTTATGCTTCTGCAAATGCAACACCAAATGCTCAACAGGTATATATTATTTAAATAATTTAATAGTATTTATATTGTTGATAATTTTATTATTAAATATTTTTTTTTTTTTGATTAAGGTTTTACGACCATCAAGTGTACCAACTAAAGTTGAATATGCACCACCACCACCACCACCACCAGCTCATTCACGTACATCGAAATCATCAATACAAGTATCATCACATCATGATAAATCACAAATTATTGGACCATCACCATTACCAAAAGCTGAACCAAATGTCAGTTTATTTGGATATCCAGGTTATCCACAACAAAGTCCATACATGCATGATATGAAAGTTAAAAATGATATGGTACATAAACAACATATAACAGGAAAAAATATTGAACGTGATCATCATGGTCGTGAAATATTATCAAATCCACCTCCATTGATGTCTGATCAAAAATCATCAGTTATTGTTAAAAATGATCGTAATGATCATCAAAAAACACATTCATCAAATCCAAAAATGATGTCATATTTAAATGTACAACAAATTCCACAACAGCATAAAACAGTTGGTTATGATTATAGAAGCCCAACACAAAGTCCACATCATTTACATCACCTAGAAAATTTACAAACAAAAGGTAGTGTTGGTAATAATATGCAACAAAGTCATCATAGACAACAAACAATATCAACAAATCTTTCTTCATCACCACATAGTCAACAACAACAACAGCAACAACAACAACAACAACAACAACAACAACAACAACAACAACAACAACAACAACAACAACAACAGCATCAGCAACAACAACAGCAAGCATCTCATACACACAATAGTAGACAATCACCTTTGTCACATCCTCATCAAACACCACATCCTTCACCACCAGAATCACGTTATATTAATAGAACAGATCCAAGTTTATCATATTCAAATCAAAAATCATCATATTCATATCCTCATCCACCAACAGCATCACCAACACCATCTCATTATCCTCCAACACCAAATTCAAAACCAAAAGTATCATCACCAGCACCACCTCATATTTATGGTAAACCAAATTCTGGTATTATGACAGGTACACCAGTATGTCGTGCATCTGAACCATCAATAACAGTATCACCATTACCATTAACATCAAAAGCTGGTAATTCATCTTATCAACAAGTGCCTCATATACATGGTGTTGTACCATCACCACAGTCATTACCACCACCACCAGCTCATTCAAGTAGATCTGCATATGAATCAAGATATCAAAATTCTTTAAATACAAATAAATTACCATTACCACCTCCATCATTGGTACCACCACCACCACAACAGCAACAACAACAATCATTATCTACATCATCATCATCATCAACATTATCATCGGCATCATCATCATCGTCATCATCAACATCATCAACGCAATTACATAATTCACCACCAATTGTTGCTCTAACACCAAGACAACAATTAACAAATGTACATAATTTACATCATCATTCAAATACACCAGTACAAATACATCCTCAACAAATAAATTCATTTCAAACTCAACCACTTGATTTGGGAATTGAAAGATCTGGTAGTCCAAAACGTAAATCTGATATTGGTATTAATGAAAATATTGGACATCAAGGTGGATTAGAAATTAAAAAACGTAGAATTGATGAACAAATTATGACATATTCAAATATTCCAAATCATCATCAACAACAATTACCACAACAAACACATCAATATCATCATCATCAACAACAGCAACAAATGCATCAACAGCAACAACAACAGATTCATCAACAAATGCAACAACAACAACAACAAATGCAACATCATCAGCATCAACAACAACAGCATCAACAGCAACAACAACAATTGCTTCATCACCAACAACAGCAGCAGCAGCAACATCATCTTCAACAGCAGCAACAACAACAACAACAACAACAACAACAACAACAACAACAACAACAACAACAACAACAACAGAGCCAAGCAATATTAACGAGGGTATCTGAATCAAGTCCATTAGTTGCATCAACAGCAACAACGATAACTGCTGTTGTTAATAATAGTAATAGTAATAATAATAATAATAATTCACCAATAATGTCACAACAATTACCACAACAACAACAACAACAGCTACAACCACAGCCACAACAATCATCAACAATATTACAAGAACAAAATAATTTAGTATCAATTAGTCCAGCACCAAGAACAGCATCTGGTGATGGTTCATTGAGACCATCAAGTGCTGGTAGTGTTGGTTCAAGTTTAAATCATCAACAAAATAATAATACAGTACCAAGTCCAATAACAGTATCATCACCACGTCCACCATCAGCAGCACCATCACCAGCACCAAGTGCACCAAGTACACCAGCTAAAACAGCACCAACAACAGATAGTGAAAAATCAAATTCACCAGCACCAAGACCACCAAGTACAACAAATTATCCAGTTCATAAATTAAAAAAAGCTTGGTTACAAAGACATTCTGGTGAAGATGGTACTGAAGATACAACTGGTGTTGTTGGTAGTGGTTCATGTGTAACATTACCATTAAATATAACACCAACAGTAACATCATCACAAACAATTAATAAAGAGAGAGAAAGTACTGTTAATAATAATAATAATAATGGTGGTGGTCATAGTAGTTGTAGTTTACCAAGTGCTGTTAATTCAATTCATAATATTGGTAGTATGGCTGTTAATAGCATTAATAAAACTAAAGTTACTGGTAAAAGTGGAAGAAAACCAGCAAATAAAGAAGTTGTTAATGGACATACAAATGAAACTAAAAATTTACAAGAAGATTCATCAAGTAGTGATCCAGAGAGAAAATCACCACCCAAGAGAAAACCTCCCAAGGTAACTATTTTTACTAACTTTTAAACTATTATTTTATTATTATTATTTTATTTATTTATTTTTTTTATTTTTTTTTTTTTTTTTTTTTTTTTTTTTTTTTTTTTTCCATTTTTTTTATTGTGCTCGCTTGCATGGGGTTTTCTTTTGTGCAGAGTAAATGTAGAAGAACAAAGGGAGCTCATTCGGGAAAAAGGGTGTGAAAAAGCTTCAAAATAAAAGTGGTTTATCGTTGGATTTTTCAAATTGTCATTCTCTCGAGATATATCGAGATCAACTCGTCAAACTGATTGAAGAATTCATCCCACATACGCTCCTTAAATTATATATCAAATATGTTTATATATAAAAAGAAAAGAAAAAAAAAAAAAAAAAAAAAAAAAAAAAAAAAAAAAAAAAATATTTATATTTTATTATTATTTATTATTATATTCCCTTTCATCAAGTGAAAATAATAAAAAAACAAAATTATATATATTATAGTAAAAAAAAAAAATATTGATACACTATTGACAACTGGATTTTGCAATTAAATATTAGTTGTAATTATATTTGTAAATGTTAATAATTAAACGAGATAAATAATATAATAATTTCCCAAAAAAAAAAAAAAAAAACAAAAAATGATAATAATTTTAAAATACTGTATAAAGAATTTTTAATTTTTCAATATATAATTCGTTACTTGTAAATAAATACAATTTAACAAATGAATTTAAAAAAATAAAAAAGTTATAATTAAAAAAAAACTATAATAAATAAATAATTATCGTAGATTTTATTATTATTTTATCAAATGAGCTGTTCTTTTTTTCATAAAAAAATAAATATTATTATATCATATAAACTAACTTTATTGATTTTAATATTTGAATTTTGCCGGGTTTAAAAAAACTCATACGACGCCATTACATAGTGAACCGTGCGCACGAACACACTCACTAAATTCTCCTGTGGGGGAAAGGTAATAGGCAAGAGTCGTCTTTTATAAATATATTAAAAAAAAAAAAAGAAACAATATTCTTTTTGCTCTGTTTTAATACATTATTTGTATTTTTTAACATAATTATTATAATTTTTAATTGTATTTAAATCAAAGTTTATTAGTGCTTTTAATACTGGAATAATGGATTACATGGAAATGGTAATAGAAATTAATTAATTTATCAAGATTTACAAGCGTCTTGTATATCCTAACCTCAGTTCTTTGTCCAATCGTCTCGTAACCGCATTAACCCTTTTTTTTTTTAATACAATAATTCTATTAAACAGTGATTATTTATTTATTTTTTTTTTTATATTGTTATTGCTATTTTAAGATAATAAAATTATTTGATGATAATAATTTAAGAAAAAAAAAAAAAAGATTTTAGTTTTGTATAAATGTGTATTTACATTATTAGATTATTATTATTTTATAATAGTTGAAAAAAATTTTTAGTATTAGAGTTACGTTTACTAGAGCATGAACTTCCTGACTACTTAATAATCTGTGCCCTGTGGTAGGTAAAACGAAAAAAGGGAGCCGCGAGGAGACAACAAATTGCCGCGGAAGAACAAAAAAGAAGAAAAGAAGATAAGCAGACTGTTGTTACTGGTGGTGGTGGTGGTGCAAGTGATTCAAGCAACGAGAGTGAACCTGGTTCAGCAAGTGACGCCAGTGAACCATTGAGTAACATCATACAGACCATGTCAAGACGTAATCCAACAACAACAACAACAACAACAACGACAAACGCAAACAACACTACAGAAAACGGTAAACAATTATTCATGTTTTTTTTTTATTTTTTTTTTAATTATTTATTATTTTTGTTATTTTAAATTTAATATTATAATATTATAAAATCATTAAATGGGGAATTTTTTATTTAAAAAAAAAACAAACAAAAAATTTTAATATAAATAATCAACAAATTGATTGACGACATCTTGTTGCTCCAAAAAATAAATAATTTTAAATATAAATTTATTCCAACGATAAAAAAAATATACCTATATATATATATCCACTTTATTTTGAAGCTTTTAAACTAATGTTAATTTTATTATTATTTCAATAATTAATAATAATAATAATAATAATTGCTTCGACTAAAATGATGTAAATAAATAATGAAAAATGACAAATAATGATTGTTAATTTTGAGCTTTTTAACACTGATGATATTAGTATTATTATAATTAAAATATAAAAAAATTTATGTAATTTATTTTTTTAATTGTATAATAAAAATTTTTTGTTGTCAGGAAACAGTAAAGAGCCTAGAAAAAGAGGTAGGCGTCCGAAAACGACGAAAAATAATGACACAAGTGGAGGAGGTGGTGGTGATGACCAACAACCACGTCAAAAAAAAGAAAGAAGAGATGACAGTAGTAGCAACAGTGGCAATGGCCAAGGTGAAAAAGACCAAGGAAATGGTGGCAATGGTGACCAAGGTGAACAAAACGATAAAAAACCAACAATTGCGGAACTCAAAAAATCAGGGGACAGTTGGGTACAAGATGACTGCTGCGGTAGTTTCGTCGCAAGAGTTGTAAAATGTCGTGAATGTAGAATGACACCAAATCAACGACGTAAAAATTTACCTAAAAATATATTTTGTCGTTTCTATGAATTTCGTAAAATGAGATATACTAAAAATGCACAATTAGCTATTGCTGGTTTTTGTGATCCAACAAAAGATGCATCTGAGGTTTGTATATTTATTTATTTATTTATTTATTTGTTATTAATTATTTATTTATTTAATAATTTTTTTTTACATTTTATTTATACAGAAAGACATGAAACTTTGGTTACCAGGAAATCATAAACAAGCTTTATTACCAGTTAAAAATGAAAAAAATGGATCAAAATCAAATAATAATAATGATGACAATGATAATAATGATGACGATGATGATGATGATGATGATGAAGAAGAAAATAATGATAAAAATGCAATTGATAAAGCTGAATTAGATTTAGAAATGGCTCATCGATTATTAAGTCAAGTTGGTGATCATTTTTGTGATTTATTTCATCAAGAAAAAAATACATTCCAAGAACATGTACCAGAAGGTAATATTTTCTCTTTTTTATTATAAAAAAAAAAAATATTAAAATTTAAAAATAATATTAATAAATGATGTAAAATTTTATATCAATGAAAATTATGATTATAAAATTCGAGCTTTTTAACACTGATAGATTAAATAATAAAAGAAAATAATTTTTATTATTTTAAATAAATTTACAATAAATATTAATTTTTATTTTATTAATTTACAGATGGTACTGTTGCATGGAAACGAGTTATTCAAGGAGTTCGTGAATTATGTGATGTTTGTGAAACAACACTGTTTAATTATCATTGGGTTTGTGGTCGATGTGGTTTTGTTGTTTGCATCGATTGCTACAAGGTAATTAAAATATTTATCAAAAAAAAAGAATTATTATTATTAATTTTATAATATCTTAAAATGATGTAAATAATTAATTGATAAATTTATGATAGAATTAATATAATATATCGAGCTTTTTAACACTGAAAAAAAAAAATAAATAAATAAATTAAAAATAAATTTTTAAGTTAATTATTAATTTTATCAAACTAATAATGAAATGTTTTTTTTTTTATTTTAAATTTAGGATCGAAAAAATAAAACTGGTAAAATATGGGGTGACAGTGGAAAAGATCGTGATGATTTTTCATGGCTTCTTTGTGGTAATCGTACTGGACATGATCCTGATCGTTTAATGTTAACTCAAATAATTGCTGGTGATGGTTTATTTCAACTTGGTCAACAATTACATGATGTACGTGCTGAATGGGGAATACCACAACATTGTTTATGTACAATTAAAACATCTGTACAAAAAAATGATATACTTAAAAATTTAATAAATGGTATGGGTGTATCAAATGGTAATTCATCATCAGATAATAAAACAAATGGTGATGATCAAAATTCACGTTTAAAATGGCTTGCTGAAGTTGCATTACAAAATCAAAATCAAGAACATAATCATAATAATCAACAACAACAAAAAAATAATAATTTACAAATAAAAGAATTAAAAAATCAACATGATAAAAATCAACAAAATAATAAACATGATAGTGCAACTGATTCAGATTCAGATGAAGATAAAGATGGTAGTTATTCAACATTACGTGAATTATTAATACGACCAAGTCATAAAACAAATGGTAATGGTAGTCGTTCAAATTCACCAACAAATAATTTAACAAATGTAAATACAAATCAAACATCATCAACAACAACAACAACAACATCATCATCATCATCATCAAGTACAACAACAACATTATCATCAACTACAACTACAGCAGCAACAACAACAACAACAACAACAACAACAACAACAACAAATAATTCATCACAAAATAATACACCAAAATTAGCTAAAAAATCTAAAATGGATACATTGGATGAAGTTATATCAAGTGTTATTGAACATAGTGTTAATAAAGAAACAGATAATAAAAATAATGATAATGATGATGGTAAACCACGTGAATTAAAACATTTTGTACGTCGTTATAAATGGACTCAACGTGGACGTGAACCATTACCAATACGTATTATGACATTAACTGAATCAACAAGTTTATATCCAGATGTACCACATTCATGGTTATGTGATGGTAAATTATTAAAATTAAATGATCCAAATAATCCAAATAATTATAGATTATTTCAAGATCAATGGAAACGTGGACAACCAGTTATTGTATCAGATGTATCAAAATCATTAAATATGAATTTATGGCATCCAGATGCATTTGCTAAAGATTTTGGTGATGAAAAAAATGATTTAATAAATTGTATGACTGGTAATTTAGTACCAAATCAACCAATGAGAAAATTTTGGGAAGGTTTTGATAATTTTTCAAAACGTTTAAAAGATGAAAAAGGTAATTCAATGTTATTAAAATTAAAAGATTGGCCACCAGCTGATGATTTTGCTGAATTATTACCAACAAGATTTTCTGATTTAATGAAAGCATTACCATTATCTGAATATACACATCGTAATGGACGTTTAAATTTAGCATCAAGATTACCAGAATGTTTTGTTAGACCAGATTTAGGACCTAAAATGTATAATGCATATGGTTCAGCATCATATCCAAATAAAGGTACAACAAATTTACATTTAGATATATCTGATGCTGTTAATGTTATGGTTTATGTTGGTATACCAAAAGATAGTGATAATGATGAACATGTTAAAGAAGCATTAAGAGCTATTGATGAAGCTGGTTGTGATGTATTAACAAGAAGAAGAGTTAGAGATCGTGGTGAAGCACCTGGTGCATTATGGCATATATATGCAGCAAGAGATGCTGATAAAATACGTGATTTATTAAATGCTGTTGCATTAGAAAAAGGTGCTAGACTTGAACCACATCATGATCCAATACATGATCAAAGTTGTTATTTAGATGGTCCATTAAGAGAACGTCTTTATAAAGAATATGGTGTTGAAGGTTATTCAATTGTACAATGTCTTGGTGATGCTGTATTTGTACCAGCTGGTGCACCACATCAAGTACGTAATCTTCATAATTGTATTAAAGTTGCTGAAGATTTTGTATCACCAGAAAATATATCACATTGTTTTCATTTAACACAAGAATTTCGTGCATTATCAGATGCACATACTAATCATGAAGATAAATTACAAATTAAAAATATTATTTATCATGCTGTCAAGGATTCATTAACTATTCTTGCTAATGCTAAAGAAGAAGCTTTAAGTAAAATTAAAAATGAAAAAACCATCAAAGAAGAAACGTAGTAACAATTTATATATTTCATTTTTTTATTTATTTTTTTTTAAAAAAAAAAAAAAAAAAAAAATAATAATAATTATTAATCATTTTATTTATTTTTATTTTTTTATAAATAATTTAAAAAATTTAATCATTTTTGCTCTTGTGTATTAAAGCTCAAAAAAAAAAAAAAAAAAAACATGGCAGCAATTTTTTTTTTTTTTTTTTTTTTTGAAATTAAATAACTGTGGAGAATTTTTATATATATAAACATTACTCCACAAAATCGACGTCCAGTATCGTCGTAGTTTGTTGTGATATTTAATGACTATTAAGTATGGAAGTTTATAAATAATTAATTATTATTATTATTAATATCTTTAACTTTAAAACTTTACCAATTGGTTGAACCATTTGGGCCCGGTGTTTATTAATTCGTTAATAATTTTTACTATTTTTAATTTATATTATTTTTCAACCTCAAAGCTTATCTTCTTATTATAAATGTATGTAACTTGTAAAATGTATAAATTGTTTTTTTTTTTTTTTTTTTTTTTATATATATATATATACCCATTCGATAAAATAATACAGACAATGAAATCTGTTGATAATTATTATCTATACTATTATTATTTTATTATTGTGGATTTAAGATCCCAGGATCTTGCATCCAAAATACAATTGTGATACCAGGGGATCTTTGGATCATGAAAATTATTTAATATAAATAAATAAATAAATAAAATCGTTTGTAATTAATTAATATTGTGCCTGTATTTAATACACACTCTGTCTATTCTACATAATAATTTAATTTATATATAAGTCTATGTATAATCTATACATATATTATCTGTTTAAGTATATATGTAAATGTAGATAATTGATTTATTAAACAACAAAAAAACAAAAAAATTAAGTACTAAAACGTTTGCTTGAATAATTAAATATATTTTTATTTATATATATTTCTTTGTTTTTTTTTTTGTTTTTTTTTTTTTTTTTTCAAAGGCAATTTAATTTGTGCAATTTATCATCAGCTTCTTAAATCCATATGTTTTATTATGGATAGTATAAATATAATCATTTAATTTTTAGAAGCAAACATTGCCTTTGAAAAAATAAAATAAAATAAAATAAATAATACCACGTTCAATCATAATTTTTTTATTTTTTATTACACTTACACATATTGGACATGCCGTCCAATTAATTTGCATTGAGTTTTTTTTTTTAATTAAATTACTGAGATTAACTCTAATTAATTTTGAAAATTTTTATTTTCTTTTAAAGATTAATGTAGATAATTACATGACAGTAATTTAGATTGAAACTTTTATTAGAATTATAATTTAATTATTGTTTTTGACTTAATGTCAATGATAATCAATTTCTTTTTTTTTTAATTTAAATGTGCCAAGTTAATTTGATTTAATACTTTTTAATAATTAAGTTAATCTCAGTTATTTTTTATTTGAATGTAACATTATGTTATTTAAGTATGCTTCAAATTTATTATTAGATAAAAATTTTTGTTAAAATGAACGTGGAACAATGTGTATAAACATGTAATATTTACAAAAAAAAAAAAAAAAAAAAAACAAAACTTACTTTGTTTATTAATAAAAATGAATTTACATTTAATAAGTAAGAAAACACTTTGTATATAAACCATTATATTTAAGCGTAAATTTATAAAACATGCATATATGTATAATGTATACAAATATAAATATGAAAAAAATAAATAAATAAATGTTAAGTAATATTATTGAAAAACACAATCCAATGACACTGAATAAATAAACAATAATTCATTAAATTAATTAAAAAAAAAATGAAATTAACAAATTCATAGGTAGGTTGAACTAATCATCATTATTGTTATTATTTATTCATCAATGAAATTTTCATTTAAAACAAAAATGCGATATTTAAATGTTTAATTAAATTTGAAAATAAAAATGTTTTATAGCAAAATGTGTGAGTCAAATTAAAAGTGATTTTGCATGCTATTGTGTGTATTTTTGCGTGTGGTTTAAATGAAATAAATAAATAAATAATGAGAATGTAATGGTTCTTATTTCTTTTTTTCGTTTTTAATATAATTTAATCATAAAAAATATGTACAGTCATTTTAAAAAAACAGAAAATAAAAGAATGAATTTAATAAAAGAAAAAAATATTTAAGAGCATTTTGTATAATGTTATAATTTTATTTCAATTTAGATATAATTTTATTTTAGTCCACAGTTCAAGGTAGGTAATATTGATCTTTAACTGTTCATTTGAATTTGTTGTTGATTTAAATAAATTTATCATAAATATATTTAAAAGGGAACAAAATGAATACCTCTTCGCCCCTTCTATTCTCTTGTTATAATTGCTAAATTTTTTCAATAAATTTTTATAGATGAGAAAAAAAAATAATAGAGAAATATAAATACCTCTTTGGCTGTTTTATTATCCTGTTATATTTTAAAAATTTTTCAACTTACAACATTGAAAATTTTTCGAAGAAATTTTGAAATTGTATTAGGCAAATATAATAACCGAAGAGGTATTTGATTTTTTTTTTTTTTTTTTTTCGAAAAAATTTTGAATTTTTATTAGGCAAATATAAAAAGAAGAGGTATTTGAATTTTTTTTTTTGAAAAAATTTTGAATTTTATTAGGCAAATATAATGACTGAAGAGGTATTTGAATTTTTTTTTTTTCGAAAAAATTTTGAATTTTTATTAGGCAAATATAATGACTGAAGAGGTATTTGAATTTTTTTTTTTGAAAAAAATTTTGAATTTGTATTAGGCAAATATAATGACCGAAGAGGTATTTGATTTTTTTTTTTTTGAAAAAAATTTTGAATTTTTATTAGGCAAATATAATGACTGAAGAGGTATTTGAATTTTTTTTTTTTTTAAATTTTGAATTTGTATTAGGCAAATATAATGACCAAAGAGGTATTCGAATTTTTTTTTTTCGAAAAAAAATTTTGAATTTTTACTAGGCAAATATAATGACTGAAGAGGTATTCGAATTTTTTTGAAACTGAAGAAATCCATTGAAATTTTTTTTTTTTAAATTTTAAGTTATATCAGGGTTTTAGGACTTGATAAGAGCTATTCAATGCGTTTAACACTTCTTTCTTAGGATCGATATTTTTCGATATATCGATAGTAACTTATCGTAAAATGTATCGAAAAAAATTCGAGATATATCGAACTTTTAGAGCTCGAAAGGACGATTTCAAATCGATTCATACATTTTTTCTAGGTTCGATATTTTTCGATATATCGATAGTAACTCATCGAAAAATGTATCGAAAAAAAATCGAGATATATCGATATTTTAGAGCTCGAAAAGACGATTTCAAATCGATTTATACATTTTTTCTAGGTTCGATATTTTTCGATATATCGATAGTAACTCATCGAAAAATGTATCGAAAAAAATTCGAGATATATCGAACTTTTAGAGCTCGAAAAGACGATTTCAAATCGATTCATACATTTTTTCTAGGTTCGATATTTTTCGATATATCGATAGTAACTTATCGAAAAATTTATCGAAAAAAAATCGAGATATATCGATATTTTAGAGCTCGAAAGGACGATTTCAAATCGATTCATACATTTTTTCTAGGTTCGATATTTTTCGATATATCGATAGTAACTCATCGAAAAATGTATCGAAAAAAATTCGAGATATATCGAACTTTTAGAGCTCGAAAAGACGATTTCAAATCGATTCATACATTTTTTCTAGGTTCGATATTTTTCGATATATCGATAGTAACTTATCGAAAAATTTATCGAAAAAAAATCGAGATATATCGATATTTTAGAGCTCGAAAGGACGATTTCAAATCGATTCATACATTTTTTCTAGGTTCGATATTTTTCGATATATCGATAGTAACTCATCGAAAAATGTATCGAAAAAAAGTCGAGATATATCGATATTTTAGAGCTCGAAAAGACGATTTCAAATCGATTTATACATTTTTTCTAGGTTCGATATTTTTCGATATATCGATAGTAACTCATCGAAAAATAAATCGAAATAATTTCGAGATATATCGAACTTTTAGAGCTCGAAAAGACGATTTCAAATCGATTCATACATTTTTTCTAGGTTCGATATTTTTCGATATATCGATAGTAACTTATCGAAAAATAAATCGAAATAATTTCGAGATATATCGAACTTTTAGAGCTCGAAAAGACGATTTCAAATCGATTCATACATTTTTTCTAGGTTCGATATTTTTCGATATATCGATAGTAACTTATCGAAAAATTTATCGAAAAAAAATCGAGATATATCGATATTTTAGAGCTCGAAAGGACGATTTCAAATCGATTCATACATTTTTTCTAGGTTCGATATTTTTCGATATATCGATAGTGACTTGAAAAAAAAATTTCAAATACCTCTTCGGTCATTATGTTTGCCTAATACAAATGTAAAATTTCTTTCGAAACAAAAAAATTTGAATACTTCTTCGGTTATTATATTCTCCTATTACAAATTCAAAATTTTTCAAAATTATGTCGGATTCTTATTAGGCAAACATAATGACCAAAGAGGTATTTGATTCTTTTTTTTTTTTTTTTTTTTTTCGAAAAAAAATTTTGAATTTGTATTAGGCAAATATAATGACTGAAGAGGTATTCAATTTTTTTTTTTTCGAAAAAAATTTTGAATTTTTACTAGGCAAATATAATGACTGAAGAGATATTCGAATTTTTTTGAAACTGAAGAAATCCATTGAAATTTTTTTTTTTTAAATTTTAAGTTATATCAGGGTTTTAGGACTTGATAAGAGCTATTCAATGCGTTTAACACTTCTTTCTTAGGATCGATATTTTTCGATATATCGATAGTAACTTATCGTAAAATGTATCGAAAAAAATTCGAAATATATCGAACTTTTAGAGCTCGAAAGGACGATTTCAAATCGATTCATACATTTTTTCTAGGTTCGATATTTTTCGATATATCGATAGTAACTCATCGAAAAATTTATCAAAAAAAAGTCGAGTTATATCGATATTTTAGAGCTCGAAAAGACGATTTCAAATCGATTCATACATTTTTTCTAGGTTCGATATTTTTCGATATATCGATAGTAACTTATCGAAAAATGTATCGAAAAAAATTCGAAATATATCGAACTTTTAGAGCTCGAAAGGACGATTTCAAATCGATTCATACATTTTTTCTAGGTTCGATATTTTTCGATATATCGATAGTAACTTATCGTAAAATGTATCGAAAAAAATTCGAAATATATCGAACTTTTAGAGCTCGAAAGGACGATTTCAAATCGATTCATACATTTTTTCTAGGTTCGATATTTTTCGATATATCGATAGTAACTTATCGAAAAATTTATCGAAAAAATTTCGAGTTATATCGAACTTTTAGAGCTTGAAAAGACGATTTCAAATTGATTTATACATTTTTTCTACGATCGATATTTTTCGATATATCGATAGTAACTTATCGAAAAATGTATCGAAAAAATTCCGAGTTATATCGAACTTTTAGAGCTTGAAAAGACGATTTCAAATCGATTTATACATTTTTTCTAGGTTCGATATTTTTCGATATATCGATAGTGACTCATCGAAAAATGTATCGAAAAAAATTCGAGATATATCGATATTTTAGAGCTCGAAAGGACGATTTCAAATCGATTCATACATTTTTTCTAGGTTCGATATTTTTCGATATATCGATAGTAACTTATCGAAAAATGTATCGAAAAAATTTCGAGTTATATCGAACTTTTAGAGCTTGAAAAGACGATTTCAAATCGATTTATACATTTTTTCTAGGTTCGATATTTTTCGATATATCGATAGTGACTCATCGAAAAATGTATCGGAAAAAATTCGAGATATATCGATATTTTAGAGCTCGAAAGGACGATTTCAAATCGATTCATACATTTTTTCTAGGTTCGATATTTTTCGATATATCGATAGTAACTTATCGAAAAATGTATCGAAAAAATTTCGAGTTATATCGAACTTTTAGAGCTTGAAAAGACGATTTCAAATTGATTTATACATTTTTTCTACGATCGATATTTTTCGATATATCGATAGTGACTTATCGAAAAATGTATCGAAAAAATTTCGAGTTATATCGAACTTTTAGAGCTTGAAAAGACGATTTCAAATTGATTTATACATTTTTTCTAGGTTCGATATTTTTCGATATATCGATAGTAACTTATCGAAAAATGTATCGAAAAAATTTCGAGATATATCGAACTTTTAGAGCTCGAAAAGACGATTTTAAATCGATTCATACATTTTTTCTAGGTTCGATATTTTTCGATATATCGATAGTAACTCATCGAAAAATTTATCAAAAAAAAGTCGAGTTATATCGATATTTTAGAGCTCGAAAAGACGATTTCAAATCGATTCATACATTTTTTCTAGGTTCGATATTTTTCGATATATCGATAGTAACTTATCGAAAAATGTATCGAAAAAATTTCGAGTTATATCGAACTTTTAGAGCTTGAAAAGACGATTTCAAATTGATTTATACATTTTTTCTACGATCGATATTTTTCGATATATCGATAGTGACTTGGAAAAAAAATTTCAAATACCTCTTCGGTCATTATATTTGCCTAATAAAAATATCAAATTTAAAAAAGAAATAAAAAAAAAAAAAATTTCAAATACCTCTTCGGTCATTATGTTTGCCTAATACAAATGTAAAATTTCTTTCGAAACAAAAAAAATTTGAATACTTCTTCGGTTATTATATTCTCCTATTACAAATTCAAAATTTTTCAAAATTATGTCGGATTCTTATTAGGCAAACATAATGACCAAAGAGGTATTTGATTCTTTTTTTTTTTTTTTTTTTTCGAAAAAAATTTTGAATTTGTATTAGGCAAATATAATGACCAAAGAGGTATTATTTTTTTTTTTTTTCGAAAAAAATTTTGAATTTTTATTAGGCAAATATAATGACTGAAGAGGTATTCGATTTTTTTTTTTTCTGAAAAAATATTTTGAATTTTTATTCGGCAATTATAATGACCGAAGAGGTATTTGTTTTTTTTTTTTTTGAAAATTGTTTGAATTTTTATCAGGCGAATATAATAACTGAAGCGGTATTTGAATTATTTATTTTTGAAAAACTTTTAGATTTTATTAGGCAAATATAATTCGAAAAAATTCCAAGTTATATCAGGGTAGTAGGACTTGAAAAGAGGTATTCGATTCATTTTATACTTATTTCTATCATCAAACTGATCTCATTGCCTAGATGAGACTAGATGACAAGAGAGACAAGGAGAGACTTTCATATTTCTACTCGCTACTCATATAAAAGTACTGCAGTGGCGCCATTTCAACATTATGGTAGACATGTGCGTTGTTGTAACCTTTAATAAAAATAAATAAAAAAAAATTAATACAGAGTCTATTATCAATAATAAACAATTTGAATTGATAAACAAATAAAATAATATAATGGATCCATGTGGTGTATGTTCAAATCAAGAATTTTATCTTGCTGATGGACATTATTTTTGTGTAGAATGTAATACACAACAAGAGGTAAATAAAATTAAATATAATAATAATAATAATAATAACAACAATATAAATAGTGATTGTTTAAATAATATTAATTAATTTTTTTAATAGAAACGTGAAGAAGTTAATGTATATGTTTTTGATCCAAGTGTAAGAGTTAAAAAAAGACGTATTAAAAAATCACAATCATTAAAAAAAAATGATGTTGAATTAAGTGGTTGGACAAGTTGGGAACAATATAATAATATACTTTATAATTTAACACAAGATTTATTAGCTATAACAAATGTTGATATTAAATTAACAGTATTACAATTATGGGCAACATATTTAGGTAAAATACAAGTTGCATTTATGTCTATGAATAAAACTAAAAGAGAATTACCAAAACTTTCACGTAATTATAAAAAAAAGTAAGTTAATTATTATATATAAAAAATAATATATTTATTATTAATTAAATAATTATTACAGAGATTGTCAAATAATATATAAATATGAAGGTGATAGAGGAAGAAAACGTAAACGATCAAATTCAATAGCATCATCAAGAAGTGGTGTATCATCATTAACATCTAGTGAAGGAAGTGCTATTAATTTTACAGAACAATTACGTCAATTAAGAAGAGAAAAGGTAAATAAATATATTAAATATTAATTTTAAAATAATGTTAATAAATAAAATTCTTCAACAGAAATTATTTTATCAACATGAATATGATAAAAGAAGTGATTCTGGAACAGACATAACAAGCATAACAAATATAACAAATATGACATTATCAAGTTATCATTCAAATGCAAGTAAATTTAAAAAAAAAGAAAAAACTCATTTGTATCGTCGTTTTAATAAATATACAATTGAACGGGAAAAAGAAAAATATAAAAAAATTAAAAATTTAAATGATAAAAAAAAAAAAAGTGAAGAAATTGATAAAGTTATAAATTTACAAAATATCAATGAACCAGATTATCTTTGTTTAACAAAATTATGGGCTATAATATATATTGCATTACGTATACATGATACTGATATACATTTAAGTGATTTATTAAGATTACATAATGAAGGACATTTAAAATATAAACAATTACAAACAAATAAAAATGAACAAGAAAATGAAAAAAAAATGACAAATTATTCAGAATTATCATATCAATCAATAATTGATGCATCATCAAAATTAATTAAATTTTTAAATGTATCACAAATACCATCACCAAATTTAGTAACTTTAATTAAAAGATATTGTATTGAACTTCAATTACCAAGTAATATTTATTGTCATTATTATATTATTATTATTATTAATTATAAATTTAATTTTATATTATATCTATATTTATTTTACAGATGGTATTGCAATTTATGCTGAACGTATATTATCAAAATCACCACCAATATTTACTGTTAAAAAAAAAACAATGTTTTCAACATTTCCAAATTATGAAGGCAAAGCAATGGCTATTATTATTATGATTTTAAAAATATTATTTGGTCTTGATGGTGTTACAGAAATTGAAATGAGTCGTGTTGTTGATAAAATTAATACGTAAGTACTTATTTGATGTTCATTTATTAATTTACATTTTACATTTTGTTTTGTTTATTTATTTTTTTATTTTTTTATTGAGTATAAATTTTGTTTAATTATAATATATATAAAAATTTTAATTTAAAAATTATGAATAAATGTAATAATTTTGATGATGTATCAACATCATCAACATCATCATCACATATTGTAATGGTCATGGGAGGTTTATCAAATGATAATGATAATAATATTATGGAAAAAGTATATGGTTGTATTAAAGCAGCTATAAAAGCATATGATAAATTATTAAATAATAAAAATAGTGATGAAGCAGTTGTTGATGCAATATGGTGGTTAGAAAATGATGAATTTTTTAATTGTGGATATGGTTCATATTGTAATAATAATAATATTATTGAAATGGATGCAAGTTTAATAAATGGTACAACACTTAAATCTGGTACAATAATTTCAGTTAAAAATATTGAACATCCAATATTAATTGCTAAAAAAGTTATGGATAATATACCAAATTGTATTGTTAATAATGAAATTATTAAAAATTGGAATAATTTAAATGCTAATATTTGGTTATCACCTGGTAATATGATTGCTAATAATAATAATAATGATAATAATGAAGATGTTATTTATTCAAATCCTGGATGTGTTGTTTGGGATGGTATTAATATGTCAGCTGGTACAAGTAGTGGTGGTAGAAAAAATAAACATCCAGGTACAATATCATGTACAATTGGTTCAAATATATTTGCAACAAAATTAGCATCATGTATTGTAAATGGTAAAAATGATTTATTATATAAAATGACATTAGCACGTGATATTGTTGATGATATTACAGAAAATGGTAATTGTTGTAATATTATATTAAAAAAAATTATTGATAATACAAGTAATAAATATAATATTAATATTGGAGGAATTGTATTACAATCAAATGGTTGTTATAGTATTTATTTTACATCATTATATATGCCATATGCAATTATAAAAGATGATTTAATTGAATATGGATGGAAATTAGATGATAAAAGATATGAAAATATTCATAATTACAAAAATAATTTATCTTGTTATTGCAATTTATAAAAAATTATAAATTTCATTGTTAATATACCTACAATTTATTTTATATAAATATATATATATATTTTTTTTATTTGAATTAATAATTTTACAGAGCTGCTGAAGAACGTGGTAATAATGATAATAGATTATTTAATTTTTGTGAATGGCAAAGATACATTGAATGTCGTAAAACAATAATAACATGTCAACATTATCCAACAAAATTTAGATATTATCCAAAAACACCAACTGAAATGAGTGATTTATATATAAATTATTTAAAAGAATTTAAACCAATTGATGAAAATACAAAATTTAATGATGATTTAGGTAATAATAATGATGATAATGATAATGATGATAATGAATATGATGATGGTTGTGATTATGATAATAATGATACACATAATTATAATACAACAATAATTAAAAATAAAGATTTAGCTCAAACAATTGATTTAATGACAAATGCTATGAAAAATGAAGTTAATAGATTAATTGAACAATCACCAATAATAAATGATAATATTCAATTTGATTTTTCATTAACACCATTATATTCATATCTTGAAAAATTAAAAAATAATACTGATATTGATATACCTGCATTTTTAAGACTTGATTTAACATCAAATAAAATTGGCTATATTACTAATCCAGATACGTAAGTTGTTTATTTAAATTATTATTTTTTTATTTTTTTAAATTATTAATTTATAATCTATTATTATTATTTTTATTTTTTTTTTTAGTTTTAAAGCACATGCTGCTGAAAATGGATATGATTTAATAATAATTGAATCATCAGCAAATTATGTTGAAAAAATTGTTCCAACTTGGGATAGTTGTTCTGGTAATTTACTTGAAAAATCACCAGAAGTATTTAATCGTGATGTACCAATTTTATTATCAACAAATCAAGAAAATATTGATATAAAAATTGATAATTTAAAAAATGATGATCATTTAACATATTTTCATTCAAAAACTAATGGTAAATTATATATTGATAAAAAGAAAAAAAAAATTTATCATAATGTTTGTAAAATTGATAAAAAAAAATTAAGTAGAAAAAAAATTGAAAAAAATGCAACTGATGATTTTGGTTTTGGTTTAATTAGACCAAATGGTGATTTATATATTCCTGATGATGATAATGATTCATCAGATACATCTGATAATGAAGATAATGTTAATGATGATGATAAAAATGATAATGATATAATTTTACTTTCAAGATTTGAAAGACTTAATATTGATGGAACAAATTGTAAATTATATGAAAATAATAAACTTGATAAATCTGAAAGAAATACATTATGTGATTGTTTAATGTGTGATAATTTATCAGATGATGAAAATAATGAAAATAAATTAATTGATATTGATAATGAAAAAGATATAGATATAATTAATGTTGATGATGAAAAAGAAAAAGAAATAATTGATATTGATGATGAAAAAGAAAAAGAAATAATTAATATTGATGTTGAAAAAGATAATGAAATAATTAATATTGATGATGATAATTATCCTGATTCTGATGAAGAAATATTAATATTATCTGAATCAATAAATGAACATAATAAATTAAAAAAAGAAATAATGTATTTACCATATAAAAATTGTTGGCTTCGACGTATTACTGATTGGAAACAAATGACAAATTCAAAATTTACAGATATTAAATTACACTTACCATTTAATTATCGTTGGTTATTAAATGAATGCTCAAAAATTATAAATATTGATGAAAAATTATTACTTCATGAAATATGTCGTGTTGAAAGTTATTTTGCTGATGTATTAACTGTTGATTTTGATGATGGTAATACTCAAAATAATAATAATAATAATATTAATAATAATACAAAATTTAATCAATCAACTGATTATAAATCAGCCATCAACAGAGGATTAATTAGAAAAAGATGGTTAAATTAATTAAATGTACCT
Source organism: Lysiphlebus fabarum (assembly GCA_011426435.1). Taxonomy (NCBI): domain Eukaryota; kingdom Metazoa; phylum Arthropoda; class Insecta; order Hymenoptera; family Braconidae; genus Lysiphlebus; species Lysiphlebus fabarum. The sequence continues at coordinate 237,306 of WSYQ01000216.1, read as the reverse complement.
GATAAAAAAAAATAACAATTTTCATTTTTATAATTTAATAAAAAAATAATAAATATATAATTTCATAAAATAACCAATATTATTATGTATTTTATTACTTTTTTTTTATGGTCAATCTTACAATGTATTTCAATGTATATATAATTGTTGTTAATTTTTATAAACAAACAATGTAAAAAATATTAAAATAAACAATGTAAATTTTTGACATTAGAATGTACCAGTAGTGACATCTTGTGACAACTCATCCAACTACATCAGCAATTTTCTTATAATAATAATAATAATAAATAAATAATAATAAATAAAAAAACAAGAGAGACAAAAAAAAAATATATAAATATAAAATAAAAGTGAGATAAAAGATGCATACGATGGCAGCCATATTGAATCTATGTTGACTCTCTGTAAGTAGAAACACGATGTGTATTGGTGTTTACGCGGTACGCTTATTATTAAAAAAAAAAGAAGAAAACTTAATCAATTATAAAAGTATACGTATCAATATTAATAAATAAATATACCTATATATAAAAATATATAATTAAATAAATTATTATTAAATTATTTGTTTTAATTAAAAAGTATTATTGTTGTTATTATTATTATTATTATTATTACAATTTAAAGTGTTTGTTTTAAAACAAAAAGTGAGACATTGTAAAATAATGAGTGGCAACGACGACACGGAAAGTCAGTGGAACAAGACAATTAATAAAAATTGTATTGTAATGGGTGATATTATAACTAAAGAAACAATTATTGATAATAAAAATGCATCATTTAAATATGAAAGTACTGATTCTGATAATGAATATTATAATAAAAGACAAGAGGCAGATGGTGCATCAGATGCTCATGAAGTTGTCCCTGAAATACCACCACCCAAGTCATTCGAAATGGTACTTTTACTTTTTATTTAATAATATATATCATTTTATTTTTTATTTTATTTTTTTATTTATTTATTATTATTATATATATATATATATATATGTACATCATTGTGTGGGGTCATTAAAATTGCAGTAAATATAATCATAAAATAAAAATGCCTTGAGATATAATTTTTTTAAGTTCAAGGAAATTTTGCAAATAATAATAAAAAATAAAAATAATATACACCTATGTATCAATCAATTTATAAAATGAAAATAAACTATAATTATTTGTTTTTATTCAACAGGATTTAATAGAGAGTCCTTCAGATTTAAAAAACAATGAAAATAATGAAGAAAGTGGTGATGATGATGATGATGATGATGAAGAAGAAGAATATGCATATTCTAGACATGAAGAATCATGTTTATGTTACATTTGTAAAATTCAAAAGTAATTATTTTATATGATAATAATAATAATAATAATATAAATGATAGTTTTTAGTATATATTAATTAATTCCTATTTATTTATTTTTTTCTAATATAGAAAACATTTATATGATAAAATAAATAATGTATGGAAATGGCAAGCTCAAGGTTTAAAAATACGTAAATATATACGTTGTGTATTTAATACAGCAATGGAATCACTTTGTATACCGAAATCAGCAACATATCAATGTGATCCAAATGAATATTCTGAATTACAAAAAATTGTTGATGATTTATCATCAAATAATCCACATTTATTTTTTTTAATGCTTGTTGTACAAGCACAAGAATTTGTTGTTGAATTAAAAATAAGAATAATGGATCCATTGGATGATAATAATCTTGCTAAAATTGCTGAAATATTTTTAACAAGTAAGTTTTTTTAACACCAAAAAAATATATACATATAATAAATAACAATATTGTAATAATAATAATAATTTATATTTTAGGATTATTAAATGGTTATGATATATTAATTTCAACAGCAGTACATGTAACAAAATTAATAAAACCACTTGAAGAACATCATTTAAGTAAATTTAATTTAACATGGGAATTTTTTAATAAAAAGTTATATCAAAATTATATTTATTTTTATGAGCCAACAATTAGAAATATATTACCATCAGTTGTATGTCAATTAAGAAAACCACGTAAAGGTAGAGGTTATCAAATACTTCTTGAACGTTATCTTAGTTTTGTTGATGAAATGATGAAAATAGCTAGTTCATGGCCAGATAAAGAATTATTAATTGATCAATATAGTGCTGAAAAAGTACTTGAATTAATGAAAAAACAATTAATAAATACTGAAAAATGGAGATTAAATACAAATGTTGAAATAAGAAATATGGATTTAAAAAAAAAATTAAATATACCTGGTTTTGGTGTTACTAAAAATGATATTGTTAATGGATGTTTTGATAAACGTTCATTAGTATTAAAAATTAATAAAAAAAAATTAAATATTGATAATGTACGTAGTATGTTAAATGTTTGGGTTGAAAGAATTGATCAAATAATGGCATGTGGTACACTTGGTATTGATATACATAACACAGATAGCGCAATAGATTTTAGTGATTTAATTCAAAATACTGATGAATTTATTGAAAAACTTAAAACTCATTCAGAATGTTTTTATTTTAGTTATCAAATTGCATCATGGCTTGTATTAAGTCGTTTAACTGATAATACAAATGATTCTGATATACAGTGTTCAAAGTGTAATGATTTATCATGGGTATCACATTTAGTTGTTGGTGGTAGAAATGATTATGGTATGTGTGCACATCCAATATTACAACAAAAATCTAATGTTACAAAATTAACAACAACAACATCTACATCAACATCAACATCAACATCATTGATAACAACAACAAAAACAACAACAATATTAAAAGCATCATCATCACCATCACTATCATGTACATCAATTGTTGATGAATGTAGAAAATTTATTGAAGTTAAAAAAAATAAAAATTGTGAATGTTTAAAATTTCATTTACGTGAATGGAGAGGTGCAACATTTCGTGGTTTATTACCATTTCCACCATGTTTATGTACACTTGATTTACGACATTTACCAGGATTTGCATGTCCATGTTTACGTAAACAAAATGATGTTGTTACACGTAAAAAAACAAAAGTTGAATCTATAAATGATTCTAAAAAAAGTACTAATATTGATAATACTGATAATAATATTATTATTAATAAAACAAATCAAATTATATCACCATCATCATCTTCAACCTCATCGTCTTCTTCTTCATCAACATCGTCTTCATCATCATCATCATCTCCATCACCACAAGTACAGATGAAAAATTCAACAACACAAACACCAAATATTACAATTGATAATAAAGGTAATCAAAAAAATATCAGTTGCCATCAACGTAAATGTACATCACATGGAAATAGTAATATATTAATAAAAAATGATAATAAACATCGTTTACATAATCATTCATGTCATAAATCAACAAGTATTGAATTATCAATTAAAAAATTACCAACAAATGAATTATTACAAAATGATAATAATAATAATTCTGGTGAATTATCTGACTCTGGTAGTTCACATGATGATTCATGTTCAACAAGTAGTTCAACAGCACGTGATAATTCAAAACATTGTGATTGTTGTTATTGTGAAGTATTTGGACATGGTGTACAACCAGTTGCACAAGTTAGTCGTAATTATAATGAAATGAGAGAAAGATTACGTCAATTATTAACTAAAAAGAAAGCTAAAAAATGTAAGTCAATAATAAAAGATAGTAATTCATCATCAACATCATCATCATTATTAATAAATTCAGATACACCATTATTAAGTAAAATACAACAACAAAATTTTACAGCAACAGATAAAATTGGTAAACCAATTGCACCAATAATAAAATTAACAAATAATCATAACAATAATAATAATAGTAATAATAACAGCCATAATAATAATAATAATATAAAAAATAATCAAAATGATAAAAGAGATTTAGATTCACTTGTTAAATTTATTGAAGGATCATTAGATAATGAAGGATCAAATAGTAATAAAAAACATATGAAAGATATAAAAAAAAGTGAAAAAAAAGCAAGACAAAAACAAAAAAAAATTGATGAATTATTAAAAAAAGAAAAAGAAGAATTAGAAAAACAAAAATTAATTGAAATGCAACAAAAAACACCAGAAGTTACAATAACTGTTGTTGATTCATGTAAACAATTATCACAAAAAAAAGTAAATAATAAAAATTTACAAAAAGTATCAATAGCACCAACAACACCTGTTGAAAAAACACCAGTAAAAACTACAGTTACAAATAATAATAATAATAATAATAATAATAATAATAATAATAAAGAAACAACAAAAAATAAACAAAATGATTTGAAAAATAATAAAAATACAGATAATAAATTAAATAGTAATTCTAAAAAATTAAAAAAAAAAGGTATCAATGATAATAATAAGGTAGTTGAAGAAGTTAAAGATAAAAAGAAAAATAAAAAAGTAAATAAACAAGAAATTGAAAAAATACCACCAAAAGCAGTACCACAACCTGAACCAGAAGAATTATTAAATGAAGTAACATTAACTAAAAAAGAAAGAAAAAAATTAAGACGTCAATTAAAAAAAATTGAAGAAGAAAAAGAAAAAGAGAAAGAAAATATAAAAGATAATACTAAACAACAATCACAACAGCAACAACAACAACAACAACAACAACAACAACAACAACAACCACAAATAGTTACAATTAAAAGAGTTATGGAATCAAATCATGCTGAACCAACAGTTACAATAACACTCAAAGGACAAACACCAGCACAAGATAAAGTTTTATTTACACTTATTAATGGACAAACAAAAGAACCATCTAAAAATAATGAACAACAACAACAACAACAACAACAACAAACAACTGGTAAAAAGAAAAAGAAAAATAAAATTGATAATACAAATAATAATACAACAATAACAAATGAAACAACACAAAAATTACAACAAAAAAATACATTAAAAGTACAAAAAATTGATGATAAAAATAATAAACAACAACAATCATTAATTGATAAACAAAAAAATACAACAAATCAAAAAAATAATGATAAAAGTATAAAAATTGATGATAATAAAAATCAAAAAAATAAAAAAGATAAAAAAAATACTGAAAATAAACAGCCAATTAATAATAATTTACCAAAAAATATTATAAAAGATAATAAAAATAATAATCAACAACAACAACAACAAGAAATAAAAAATACTAATAAAAAAGATAATAAAATTCAGCCACTAGTTGAAAGTAAATTACAACAAAATATTACAAATACTGTAACAACAAAAAAAAATAATAAAAAAAATAATATTGATAATCAACAAACAAATAATAATAATAATACAAAACAAAAAAATATAAAACAAGATGAAATTAAAAAATCATCATTAACAAAAAATCAAAATTTATTACTATTATCAAAACAAAAGAAAACCAATGATACACAATTACCAGTTGATAATTCATTATTAAATAATACCAATAATACAAATAATAATAATAATAATAATAATAATACTAATGCAAATAATAATTTAAATAAAGTAAATGATATTAAATCAAAAATTAATATTGAAGATTTAAAATTACCACCAGGTATAACAATAACAAAAGTTGATACACCTGTTAAGCCATTACCAATTAAACCACAAACAATACAAAAACCACAACCACAACAAAAACAAACAACAATTGTTGCTGCACCAATGTCTGGTATGTCAAATTATTCTGGTTCACAATCTGGTGGTAATGTTATTGTTGTTGATACTGGAAAATTAAAACAAGATTTAATACCTAAAAATACTGATAAAGGTAAAAATATATTTTTATTTATATCTTTTAATTAATTTTTACATTTTTTTTATTTTTTTTTTTTTGCAAAAAAAAAAAAACATTTTATTATTCTTGTTATATGTTTTTCATTTTTTTATTTATTTATAAGGAGAAGCTGCTTTATTAGATGAAGCTTGAAACTCGTTTGATCAACTTCATTTATTTTAATATAAAATTATATTTTTTATTCCCAAAGGATATTATAAATTTTCAAACCGACACAATTGCTTTAATTATTGCTTCATCAAGAGAATAATTTATTTATTTATTTTTTATACAAATATAATATTTAATTAACATAAATTTTTATTTAAAATAAATTGATTATATTATTATAAATAATATAAACTAGTCTAATATATATATTTTTTTTGTTATTAAAATTCAGGAAATTCAAAGGATAATCAGCAAACATCAACAACTAATAAAAAAAAGAAAAAGAAAAAGAATAACACAAATCAATTACCACAAAAATTAACAAATGAAACACAAAAATCATCAGATAATTTTAATAATGATGATAATGCTAAAATACTTCATAATCCAACAACAAATATGGTTACAATCCGTAATCCAGCATTTGCACCAGCTCCTAAAGTAGAAATAACACAACAAGCTGCAATAATTAAAGTAGCTGAAAATGGTATGGTTACAATTAGAAGTCCAGCACTACAGCAAGCAATGAATGCTGGTCTATCGCCATCACCAAAACCAGATTTTATTGTAAAAGGTGATATATCAACATCAACTTCAATATCATCATCATCAACAACAACAACATCATCATCATCATCATCACCATCATCAGCATCAATAAATACAATAAATAATATTGGTAATACAAATGGTATGATAACATCAAGCCTTGCTGAATTACGTAGTCGTTTAACACCAGATTGTACTGGTATAACTGGACTTGCAAATATACAAATAAGTAAATTAGCTAATGGTCAAGCAATACCTGAAAATGGTATTAATTTAAAAGGTACAAGTGTTACATTGACTAAAGTTAAAAATCCAGATAGTTGTTTTAAAAATGATGATGCATGTCAAGATGTTTCAACAACTACAACAACAACAACAAGTGGAAAAGGAAAAAAAAAGAAAAAACGTGGAAATGGTACGAGACAGAGTGGTGATGATTGGAATCTTGTTGGTGAGGAATAATGATAAATCATATTGTAATTCATTTTTTTTTTTTTTTTTTTAAATATTTTCTTTTATTTATTATTACTCACTCTTTTCGTTATTAAACATTTCAAGTCACAAAATAAAAAAAAAAGTTTAACTTATTATTAAACTTTTATTATGTAAATTTTTTTAATCATTAAAATATATTCTAATTTATAAAATTATGTTTTTTAAATTATAATATTTATTAGATATAATTTTATTGACAAAAAAAAAAAAAAAAAACATTACTCATGAAAATTATGATGTGTTTATATAATTAATTGAAAAATAACAAAAAAATTTTTAGTATTGTAAATGCTTTTTTGTGATAAGCAAATTTAAATTTCAATATTAAAACAAATAAATGATTATTTAGTTAATAAAATCAATATAAATAATTTTTATTTAAAGTCTTGATATATTTTTTACCTGACAATTTATTTGACTGACTCCCAAAAAAAAAAAAAAAAAACAACAACAACAACAACAACAACAATGACATTTTGGAAATAAACAAAAATAAAAAAAAAACTATCTACTGATTAATTAATTTATATTTTATATTTTTTTTTTAACAATATATATATTTATTAAATAATAAAAGAATAAAAAAACAATAATTTACTGATTTATTTTATATTTTTTAGTATTAAAAATATTAAATAAATCTTAAAAAAAAAAAATTAAAGTTAAAATTGACTTGATTATTTATATTGAGAGATAATATTTTACAGAGAGCGTATTCACGCCAAAAGATATAGACCTCGAGGATGGTGAAATGGATGATGCTGAACGTGAATTAGAAGCCTTCAAACGTTTTTGTCTTCAATCAGTACCACCACCCCGAAAAGAAAAAGTCAATTTAAATATCAAGGATATTGTACTAAAGAAAAAATCATCATCATCATCATCTTCATCAACAAATACTACTACTGCTGTTATTGCAGCAAATTAAAATTATTATTATGTAATAATTATTATCATTATTATTATTATCGTTATTATTTTACTAGTATTTTATTTTTTTTTTCTTAAAATTTTTTCGAAACGTACTGTCATAGTAAAATAAATAAAAAAAAAAAATATATATATATATATATATATTTCAATTGTTTAAAATATTTGGCTAATGTTGCTGTAAATTAAATTAAATAATAAATATATATTATAATTAAAAAATAAAATGTAAAAATGAAATATTAATTAAATATTTCATATGTGTTTATTGAGAGAGATGAAGACAAGCTCATTGTGCTCATTTTGATTTGATCATGATGTATTTTGTACGACGAGCTTTAGCTTTTTATTAATAATAATTATAAAAAAAAATAATAAACAATTTGTATGTATGTATGTATCTATATATTAATAAGAAATTTATTGCTTTTTCTTTTTTAAATATATAAAAAAAAAAAAGTATTGAATGTTTTTTTTTTTTTTTTGTGAAAAAAATACAAAAAAAATTTTAATCAATTAGAATTTAAAAATTCATAAACATAAGGGCTTATTGTTGTTATCAAATACGATAATTTTGCAATTTTTTTTTTTTTGTTTATTTATCACAAATAAGACATTTTATTTTGCCTTTTTTTTTCATATATGAGATGTTTTATAAATAATGTGTCTCGAAATTATGATAGTATTATTTCGATAAATAAAGTGATAAATATACTGAATATTTTAATTATGATATATTATACTGAATCGAATTTTTTCAAATAATAAAAAAAGAAAAAAACTATTGAAATATTAAAATTAAAAATGAGTTTAATTTATTTATTTTAATATTTTAATTTATTATTAAAAAAGATTATTGTTTTTTTGATTAAATTAAATTGAAGTTTGGAAGATTAAACTTTAAATTTGTTGCTTTTTGATTTTGTATTTTTTAAATATTCAATTTCATTGGATATAATTTGATTTGATCTCTATTTCTTTGATATTCATCAGGTAAATTGTTTATTTAATTAAATAATATTTCACTGAATTTTTATTAATAAATAAATTTTTGGTTTATAAAATGTAGTGAAAGGATTTTCACTAATGATGGTAAGAAAAATTATAGAAATGATGACTTTTGTATCATAAAAATACTGGTTAATTTAACAAAAATAAAAAACAGTAGTATCTTGTCTTTCAATTATTATCCGGAAGATGAAACTTAAGAATTTTAAATGACGTTTAATTCCTTGTGGCTTTTGATCTTTCTTTGAAATATTCAAGTTGCATTTCCGACACGTTAAAATCTACTAACAAGATTTTTTTAATTTCAATTAAATTAATAATATCAAAAATAATATTTTTTAGCAAATAATAAATAAATAAAAAATATTATAATTAGATAAATTACAAATAATTTCTTTCTTTAAATTTTTAAGGATTCAAACGAAAGTTTTATTTTTAATCTTCAAGATGAGTGAACATAAAATTAAAAGGAAAAAAAATATAATTCAAGTACATTGTAGATAGAGTAATGTTATTTTCAAGAAGTTTTACCTGGCTGACAAGTGTCTTCATCCTTTTTAGATGAGCTGGTAGACTGATTTCAGAAATAGTTTTTTTTTATATAAGACTCTTATAAATTATACAAGATAAGATAATGAAATAGCTTTAAAATATATCATGTAAAAAAAAATAGTAAAATTTCCATACAAGTTTTTTTTGGAAATTAAAAAATGCACTTGTATTGAATATTTTTTATTTCGACACAAATTTAATAATTTTTCAATTATTTTCAACGCCCGAGAAATTTCTCCGACAATGAATCGAAAAGACTATTCCAGTTTATCGTTATAAATAAATAAAAATAGTTTAAATTAAAATAAAATGTATATAAAAATAGAAAAAAATATATATTTCAAATGTCAATTAAAATAATTAGTTATATTTGTTGTTAAAAAAAAAAAAAAAAAACAAAATGATATGATAAATGAATAAATATATAATAATATTTATATATTCTATTTAAAAACAGTTTGAGTATAAAAATAATATTTATTTTTTCTTATATATTTTTTTTTATATAAGGTCACATACCCAGTTGTTGAACGCCGCCCAGTTTCTGAACGATAATGTCTATTTGTTACAATTACTAATTATTGTTTACTCTATCATAAAAAAAAAAAATTTTATATGAAAGAAAAACTTTTCATTAAACTAATGAACACGGTGTATATAATTAATGTAGTTTATAAATATCTCAAAAAAAATAAAAAATATCAAGAAACTCGTACTTTATAAATAACGCCATTTTTCGGTTGTAAGGTAGTGTTGAACGTCTAGAGTTGTCTGTCGCTTGTCAAAAATATATATATATTTAGTAACTATATAATAATATATATTTTTATTGTAATCGATTCAGAATTAAATAATCTTTAATTTTTAAATACATAATTTTTTTTCAAATAAAGTTAATAAATAATTATCGTGAATTCAATAACTGGTATAGTAAATAAGTAGCTAGCTTAGTTGTTGAACTCCTATCTAAACCCATGTTTAACCTCAAAATATGTGTTATTCGACTTTTTTAATTTAAACACAATTGTATTTTTTTTTCGTTCAGAAATTGGTTTATTTTCCGTTCAGAAACTATGACATGACACTATTTGCCGTTCAGAAACTGGGCTTTTGAGAGGGGTTCATTAAATAATTAATTATAAATTAACTATTATACTTTTTATATATTTTAAATTTTTTTCATTAAATTTAAACCTTGTTTTATTAGAAAAAAATTTAAAACATAAACTTTTTTCATTTTTTATAAATGTGAAAAGCACTTGAAAAAAAATTTAGCCTAAACTGTTCAGAAACTGGGTATGTGACCTTATATTATACTAATTATTTAGTTGAAACAGTAGATTCTTCGAAATTTTAAATGAAAGCATAGTCTCATTAGTGACGTGTTTGTCAGTTAGTTAAACACCAACTGTTTTTCCTTTATATTTTCACAATATTCTATTTTAAATTTAGCACAATTTTTCCAACGACAATAGTTATATCTAACTTTCACAAAATTATATCAACTAAATATTAAAAATATATATTTATTTTACTAATCATTTTTTTAAACATTATAATATTCTTTTTTATTATAATTTTTTTTTAATTACAAATGGGTTAAATAATAACATCAATTTTTTATTAAAATATATATCAAGTATTTTTTTGTGATTCTCAAGATGTTAATTAAAAAAAAAATAATAATATCGTTAAAAAATCATATCAGATGACCTAAAGACACAATTTTTATGAATGAAAAAAATTATACATTCAAGTTTATCAATTCCAAATGTATTTAAAACTAATTTTTTTTAAATTGATATAAAAAAAAAAAAATGGTTGTAAAAAAGGAAAATATATAAATTTTTTTTTTATTTACATAACTTCAAAAGAAACCGAGATGTGTTGTTTTGGGTTTTGACTACTGTTTAACTATATATATGATATATAAGAAAGAGTGTCTGTTATTTTTTAAACTCGATGGAAACATTGGACAGCTATATGTATACGTTAATCCAACAGATGATGAGTCCATAAAAAAATTAAATAAAAAAATATTCTTTGTATACTTTTAAACGTCATATTATTGGTTGAATAAATTAAAAATATTATATCTATTATTTTAAAATTAAAATCATCCCTTATTGTATAAAAAATGCAAAAAAATTCATAGAAAAAACACATGGATTTTTTTAGTAAATAATTTCGAAATTTCGAAAAGAGATAAATACTTTAAATAAATTTATCAATATTTCTTATTATTTATTTATAAATTAATAAAAATATAATTATTTATAAAATTATGATAAAAAAAAAAAATTGAAAAAATAAATAAAAACGGATGAAGCAGAGAAAGTTAATGAACTTAAATTTTTAATAGAATTATCACGTAACACCTGATGTATACCGTGTTTCACCCTTTACATATATATATATTTATATCGCAAAATAAAAGCATCGTTATTCGCTGTTGGTTTTATACTGGTAAAGCCGGATATAAAAATTCGTGATTGAGTTTCAAGTGTAAAATTCAAGTTGGCATATTACGGTGAGCTTTAAATTTGCGTATAAATAATAATATTCAAAGTATGACTTTGAATAACTTTCATCAATTAATTATTTATACCTATTTTAAATTTAAAAAATAAAAAGCTTTTATATATTTTTTTGAAAAATAAACATAATTTTTTTCTATTTTTAAAATTATTAAATTTTAATTTTAAAATAATATATATATATATTTGTTATCTTGTTGATTAATTTTTTGATAATATAAGTATTAATTTGATGCAATTTTTTGCCATATGTATTTTTAACTTATATAAAAAAAAAATTATTAATTGACAACAATTTGCTTTGATTATTCAAGTAAATTTCATTATAAATATGCAAATTATATATATTTTTTTATATTTTTTTAACATATAAATTACCAATTGAGATAAAAAAACTTTTATAAGAAAAAAAAAAATAAACTGTCTTGTTGAAGATTGGATTAATGAAATGTTGCTCAACGCGTTTTTGATGCGTATTTTGCCATCATGAAACATGCAATACTCATTATTACAAATAAAAAAAAAAATTAATAATAAAAAAATATTGATACCTTGTTTGTCGTTTTAAAATCAAAGTACTTATTCTTTCATTTATAAATTTTTTTTATTTTTTATAATGTCTAAATGCGGTTTATATATATGGATTTAGCAAAAAAAATTCATGGTGTTTTCAAGGCATTTTTAAATTACAAAATGACTATACACGCACATGCCTTAACATCATCGAGTCAAACACACGTGTCAGGTGTCATTATATCTCAAGTGATGGGACATCATGGATTATAGAAATATATATATTTTTTTTTTTTTTTCAAATAAAATAATTTTAAAAATCCACTAAAAAAAACGTGGGAATAATATTCAACATTATAAATTTTTTATCATATCAAATGTTTCAAGAGTTCTTGAATAAAAAAAAAAAATGGTTTTTACTTTTTATATTTCTTTTTATTTTCAACTTGAGATAATAATACTGCATTTTGATAAAAATTAAAAAAATATATAATAAAAATAATAATATTTTTTAGATTATCAAAGTAAATATTTTACCTGGTTAATATATATAATTTTTGAAGATTAAACAATGATTTACAATGATTGCAGGTAAAATATATTTAAACTTGTATATTTATTTTTAGATATGAAAAAAGACCCTTGAAAAAAAAAATGAATATCTTTTCTTTTGAGACAAACAGATGTGATGTTTGCTAAAATTTTATGTATCGCATCATGGATTTTAAAGACTAAAATATATATATATATATATTTATTATTAAAACTTGTCGCGTCAACGTCGACGAAAAACGCGTCCAACAGTCTGGTACTTTAGCAAAAATAGTATACTGCAAGTTTAAAATAAAAAAATTAAAATTTTTATATACTTTTTTGTTAGACAAGAGTACTAAATAAATTTTCATGTATTTATATATTATTTATGTTAAAAAATAAATAAATAAAATAATATTTATCAATTTTTATCGAAATATTTTTAATCGAAAAAATGCATTTCGAAATTGATTTCGAAATATACATTTTAATAACCAATAGACAAATATGATTATAATTTTTTAATTAAATTTATATAATCAATGCATTTTTTTTAGTATATAAGTAATTTAAAAAAATATAAAAAATATTATTTCTATTATTTTTTACAGTTACTATTTATTATATTTGTTTATTCATCTATTTATTTATTTATTTAAATTTAAAACTGTTTATAATTATTTATATGCAAGCTGGGTGGCATTAAATGTTATAGAAAAAAAATTTAATTTAATGAAAAAGGGATGATACAGTTAACAAGTGTGTGTTGCACATGGCATGTAAATAATAATTATTTAGTAAACAATATAGAAATTTTGCATGCTTGACAAAAGTTTATAGATATGTGGCAAGTCACGTATAACTATTTCCGTTTTTCCATTTTTTTTTTTTTTTTTTATATTATTTATTTTGACATTGCAAACTATATTTTTTATAATAAACATTGTTAATTAGTTTGTAATTAAATGTGTATTTTAATTGATAAATATTATGTTTTTTTTTCATTTTTTTTCATTTTTTTTTGAATATTATAAAATTAACTGTTGAAATAATAATTTTTTTTATAAATTTTTTTGAATCATAAAAATGTAGATAAAATTTATTTAAAATTTTAAATGTTGGCATTGAATTCTTGTGGTATATAATGAATATTGTGCAAACTCTATAGTCTTACTAAGTATAGACTGAGACTGTTTACAACATTTCGAAGGCTCGAGGGTGTCACCAGAATTTAATTATCCGACAAAAAGGAAAAAATATAAGAAAAAAAAAAAAAAAACAGAATATGCATATAAGTATATATATATAGAGTTTCATAAATAAAATTAGTGAAAAAATAAAATAAAAAAAAAAAAGTACAAACAAAAGGAACGATACAAATGCAACTGGATTTATTTTAGTCATCTTGGTGTTTGAAAAATAAGAGAGAAATTTTCATTCTTTTACAGTTAACATAACAGCATATATATAAACTTGACAGGTGCCATTAATATACACCAACAAATTCAATATTAAATCATTGTAAATTTACGAACCATTTTCTTTTTTTTTTTTTTTTTTTTTGTATTTTAAATATAAATTTTGTTTGTATATTTTAACTGAAAATTTTCTGTATTTTTTATGATTTTTTTTGAAGTAAATTTTATCAAGTATTTAATGAATTTTTAGATTCATTCAACTTGAGAATTACTCCAAGATTTTAGTAAGATTTTCTTAGATTGTGATGAATATATTTTGATGATGATGATGATGATGAGTCCAACTGGAGTTGTAAGTTGTATTAGTGTCTCTTCAATTCATGTAAATTAGTAGTACCAAGAATTTTCAAGATTAATTGAGAAATTTACTTAAACTTAAATTTATAATAGTAACTATTTTAAGTCTGTTTTTAATTAATCTTGAACCAAAAATGTTGAGTAAATTTATACACCACCTGGTATAAAACCATCAGATATAAATATATATATTTTTTAAAAATAATATAAAATAAAATTATTAAAAAAAAAAAACATCTTGGCACCTGGTTTGGTTTAAATGAGAAAAAGCAAAAAAATAAATTATCAATATTGAAATAATAATAAAATTCAAGGAAAACATCTTTTTGATAGTAAAATATATAAAAAAAATTACAAAAATAAAATTAATTTCTCAGCTTAAAAAATATTTAACAGAATATATATTATTAATTAAATTGACATTAAAAAATATAAATTGAAAATAAATTAAAAAAAAATATATCAAAATTTCAATGAATGATTTTGACACACACATGTAAATTTTTATAATATTACTTGTGACATATGACATATGACAACTACAAGATGACTGTCACATTAATTTAATTTAAACCTAAAATTCATTTAAAAAATTAATCATGTTTATACATTTCAATATTTCATAATTTATATATTAATAATTATAATTAAAATCAATTGCTTGAAAAATAATTAAATATTAATTTTCTTAAATATATATTATATTCAATAAATCATGACTACAAATTTCCGGTTTATCATCATGATATATAATTATTAGTCTTTAAAAATTAATTTAATAATTTAATTATTTTAACAAGAAAAATTAAATTCAAAATATTATTGCAATACCGGAAATAAATGAATATCATGTAAATTAAATTAAATATATTACGGAAGCAACAAGTATATCAAATTTTCTATTTTTTAAAAAAAAAAATAAAAAATAAAAAAATTTTTTATATAAAATTCAACCCACTGTATTTATAAAAGTTTGCCAAGTGTCCAAGATTTTTCCGACATTTCCTGGATTCATTACTTCCGCTTAAAAATAAAACAAATTTCATTCGTCTTTTATTTTATTTAAAAAAAAAAAAAAAAAAAAAAAAAACATTTTCATTGATGTCAAATGTTTTATAATAAAATTAATATAATTTTGGTAATTAAAAAATTTTCAAGTATTTATTTTAATTTAATAAAAAACATGGGAGTTTTTTGGAGGTATTGATGTCTGAAGTGTTGGAAGAAAACGTTACAACTAGTTTGGAGGAAGACTCAAAAAATAATGATAAAAATGAAACGAAAAAAAATTTAATATCAATTGAAAAAGGTTATTAAAAAAAATGAAAAATAAATTAATTAATAATAATTTTATTTATATTTTTAAAGATGATTCAAATTTATCAACAACAGACATTTGTAGAATATGTCATATGGGTAATTTTCCAGTAGTAACAGTACCAACTTCATTATGGGAATGGCCAAAACAAAATGTACAAATAAATAATAGTCAAACATCAACACTTTCATCATATGCTTATCTTGGACCACTAGTATCAGTTTGCAAGTTTGTATAATAAAATTAATTTATAATTAAATAAAAAAATAAATAAATAAATAAATAAATTTATAAAAAGATGTCGAGGAACTGTTGCACTTGTACACAGTGAATGTCTTGAACGTTGGTTAACTGAATCTGGTAATACAAGATGTGAACTTTGTGGTTACAAGTATCTTACAAAAAGAGTACCAAGACATGGTCTTTTTAGGAGTGTCTGGATATGGTTTAATACTGTTGTTGCAACAAGAAGAGTTAATATTATTTTTATTATTATTTTAAATATATATATATATATATTTTATTTTTTATTGTTTTTTTAACAGATGATTTTTGATATTATGTATCTTGTTGTAACAACACCAATAGCATTATTTGCAATTTATGTTTGTGCATTAACATTAAGAATGATATTAAATACTGGATTTAATGAAATACCATGGATGATTGTTGTATTATTACCAACATGTTCATTAACACTTGCAGCATATTGGTGTTGGCTTGTTACACTTGGAAGGTATTTATTTTATTTTTTTTTTTGTTTTAATATTATTATTGTTTTTTGTTTTTTGTTTTATCAAGACTTCATGGTAGACGTTGGCGTAGATATTGGAGAAATAATTTTGTTGTACGTTTACTTCCTGATAATCCAACATCAACAAATAATGAAGATTTTATAAATGATCATTCACAATTTGTTGATGATTTTGAAGATATATTTCAAATACATTTTTAATATTTAATAAATTTTTTGTTGTTTTATTTATATACTGAAAATAGTTGTTGAATTTATATATTCTTTAGTAAATTTTATATATTATGATGATTTACGTATGATAAGAACCACTTTATTCAAACACATTGTAAAAAATCCAGTTCGTTTTATACATCAAGCTTCTTTTAGTATATAATAATTTGTTTTATTTTTATTTTTATTTAACATATATATTTATTAAATAAATACCAACAAAACTTTTCCAAAAAAATAATTATAATTTTATATTTAAAAATTAATTCAAGTTGAAAAATTATCATTTCCATCACATTTTTTTTTTTTTTGTTTAAATTTTTTAATCAAAAAATTTTGATCATAAAATACTGTCAATTACCAGAACCACTTGAAATAATAAAAATTAACTAAAGAATTATTTGTCTTTTTCTATAAAATAAATTTATTTTACCAATAATAAATTTTGTTATCATCATTTATAATAATTTTTTTTTTTTTATGTATATTTATGAGTGCTGGTTGCAGTACCAAGTACTTGTTGGAATAATGGGCTTGCATTTAGTTTCACAATGATAAGATAACTGATGATGATTATTTGTTGTTTCTTGTTAATATTGTGACATGTCACGTACTTGTATTTTATTATATTAAATTTATATTTATTTTTCTTTTAATGACTTATTCTTGTGTTGAAGTGAATAAATTGTGATCAGAATAATTTTTTACAATTTAATAAACTACGATTTACAGATTTAATTTATTATATAAAAAAATATAAATTTATTTTATTCTTGGAATAATAATAATTTACAATTATATTTATTATCCTTTAAAGTATATATATTTTTTATTGATTTTAAAAATTACATAAATTTATTTAAAATAAATATTTAGCCAATAATTAATGTTGCTTTTAAGACAACTCATCTTTATAATTTGTTCAAGTAAAAAATAATGTCATGAAATATAAAATATATATTTAAATAAATCACAAGTTATTTATTATGAAAAATTATTTTGATCTGTTAAATTCATGGACAATCTCGGTCATTGAACTATCAGCAATGGAAAAACATTTTTCACACTTGCGTGTTTGAATATTTACAAAATCTACATAATTTTTTATTTTTTATTTTAATTTATTATTATTTTTACAGGTATTTTTAGACTCAATATTAAATTTAAAATCATCAAATTACCTTAAAATTAATTGAGGTCATTTTAAAAATATTATTTTTTAATTTAAAAAATTAAAAAAAATATATATATACTTATACCTATATTGAAATAATTGAAATGATTGAAAGTTTTAAATTACTATTAAAAATTTTAAATGATTTTTATTTTTTTAAAACATGTGATGAGATAATTACCATGTTTCATATTACAATTTTTAAATTTGTGGATATCTTTTTACAGTTAAAACTTATTCAAAATTTCAAAAGAAACAAAATTTATTTTTGGATACTTGAATGAGACCCATCATCACACGGCAGATCCATCCAACTTATGGCACGTGTCACAAATACAGAAATGATATTCAGATATATATGTTAAAAAATGAAAAAAATAAAATTAAGAAAATTATATTAAAAAAAAAGGAAATGAAATAAAGATTGAAGTGTCACTGAAATTATTAAATTTTATTTTAAAAATATGTTTAATAAAAATTCAATTTGTTTTGACATTTCCGGAGTATATAATTTAAATAATTTCATATAATATATTATTAATAATAAAAAAAAAAAAAAAAAACATATAAATATATTTATTGATAAATTACAATAACATTTAAAATTTATTATATAAATTTTTAAATTTTTAAATTTATATAAAGGAAATATATATAAGATGCATGTAAAAATAAATAAATAAAAAAATATTTATCTTTGTTTTTTTGTAAAAACAATAAACAAAAAAATATTTAAGATGCACTAAATTTTTTGTCTTTTTTTTAATTTTATGTATTTCATGATGTTTCTAAAAATATACAACCCCAATATGAAGAAATAAGAAACCAGAAGTATAAAGCCAAAGGGCATCTGGTTTTACCACAGGAAAATATAATAACACCACGTGTACAAATGAAAGAAACAAATATAATTTAAAATAATTAAAAAATGAATTAAAATAATTTTAAATATATATATTATTGTAAATTATTTTTTTATTTTTTTTTAAACTCAAAAATTGGTCTAAGACTAAGATGAAACCATAATGGTAAAAAAAAAAAAAACAAAAAAAATGATAATTAAATCCTGCATTTATAAATAAATATTTTTGACTAATTTTTTTTTAATTAATTTATTAAAAATACAGATTTATCAAATTTTGTTTATTAAATTTAAAAAAAAAAAAATCTCAAATGAATATGTATTATTTTAAATATTAGAGAAATAAAATATGAAAAAAACAAAAAAAAAAAGAAAAAATAAATGCCCGCATATAGTTTAGCAATAATTCAATAAATTATAATCAATTTGTCAATATTTAATTGACCTCTGTGTTATTATTAATATTAAAATAATATTATATAAAAATATTAAATTGAAAAATTTAGTATAAAAATTGTTACGGGGCCAGCGACCTCATGCGTTTATATATATATATTTACGAGAGACATCCAAGTGACAAGACACATTATTGTTTTATTGATAAATGTCAATTACAGTAAATACAGTCATTATTTTATGAACATCTTCATGCAATAATAAAACCTTATTATTTGTTTTTTTCTTCAATTTAATTTTTTTTTTCTTTTATTACTTTACAAAAACAAAATATACTCAATAGAAATGCTGTCAATTTATTTACTATTTTTACTATTTAAATAATAATAATTAAATAACCAAAACAAAGACAATTATGAGTTTAATAAACTACATCAGCTATAATTAATTTTTAATTTTTAATTAAATAATTAAAAAAATCAATTGATACTGTTTTCTTTTTGATAAAATTTCGATTCGAGACATCCTGTAAATTATTTTTTTTTAAAATGTAAAAAAAAAGTAAAATAACAACAAATTATTGTTTAAATATCATTTTTTTACATTAAATAAATAATTAAAACAATAATTTGTTGTCATTTTCCTTTTTTATTACATTTAAAAAAAAAATAGTTTACAGGATGTCTCGAATCGAAATTTTATCAAAAAGAAAACAGTCTCAATTATTATTATAATTTTTATCAACATTGCAATTATTTAAAAAATAATTTGTACAGTTATTTATTTGTTTGGCTCAATTTGAATTTAAATCTGGCCTTGCTAATTACTAAAATTAATAATAAATATAAAAATTACAAGTGTAAATAAAATTTATGAAAAAAAAAAAAAAAAAATTAAAATTTATACTTGTATATATATTAAAATTAAATTAAAGATATTTATAATAATAATTATATACAAACAAAAATACTACCTATAAATATAAATACACTATAGAGTCTACACTTCAACATAAATATATTGAATTATTTATTTAATATATACCTGAACATTTGATACTAAAAAAAAAAAAGGCTGCAATAAATTTATAAATTAAATGAAAAATAAAAAATAAATATTAACTATAAATATTCATCAATTAAATATATATAACTCTTTAATATTATACAAGTAATAAACAATAATTTGTATGCAATCAGTAGCAGCCCAAGGCAATAATAACATCCTCTAATTATCAACACCCATAATTAAGTAATCATAACTCACCGGTTATAAACTTAATGAAATTAATTTAAAAAAAAAACCCATGTATATTTAAAGAAACATCAAAAAATTAATATTATATATATACAAATTAATTAATATTATTATTTATTTATTTATACAGTGAGCAATGTGGTAGGTATTAAAATATATATTAATAATTTCTTGCAAGTTTCTTTGATATAAAAACTTGGTGAGCATGAATGTACAGTCATCATAAACACGAAGCCACTTCCGGTAATGACATTTATCAAAATTTAAAAAAAACATTTATATAAATAAATATAAAAAATATTTAGATAATAAATTATATATAAATTTTAATTTACAAGAAAAAAAATAATATAATTTTGTTACAAAAAAACATATTTATAATTATAATAAATTTATTTCATATAAATGTAATTAATTTTTGTTTGATAAAAAAAATATATATTGTTATTGATTGTCATTAATCAACACTCCTGTTAATTATATACAAATCATCACTTGTAGATTTTAAATTTGATGCTGATTATTATTTAATTATGCTCATTTTCATGAAAATATTTTTTCAACTTTGTGTGATTCTTTTTCATGCACATTATATATTCTTTCAATATTTATATAAATCTTTGAATATATTTTATTTACCCTTGAGATATTGCGTGCAAACATGCTTCTAATATTTTAAATTATAAAAAATTGTAATGTTTATTTGAATTTGAAACCTCAGAGGCTATATCAACATAATGAGTGACTTTTAATTTAAAAAAATTAACTTGTATTATTTATTTTTTTATATATATATATTATAAATAAAACAATAAAATAATTTAATTATAATATTTAAATAAAAACAAAGAAACAATTTATTTAAAATTGATATGGTAAAAAAAAATTTTTAAAATAAAAAAAATACTTTGTTGGACAAGTTGTATCACAAGTTAATCTATAATATACACATGTATATGTGCATACACAATTTTATCTCATACTTAATATAAAATCATATAATATACACATAAATAATGAGTATAATAAGTAGCTTTATAAATATAAACAGTTGCTAGTTTGATTCAACAGTAAATTTACTAGCCCGAATCCTTATTTATTTATTTATTTATTTTTTTATTTTTCATACTATTGTATACCTTAACATGTTGAGGCTATTGCATGTTATATCTTGACTTTATTATGTCTTGTACTATATATTTTATAATAGTTAATTTTTTTTTTCTTTTTTTTTCTTTTTTTATTCCATATATTATGTGTACTACTATTATACCAATTTTAAAAATCAGTCTTCCATTGAATTTATAAACCGTACAAGATTTTATATTTTATTATATAAAATTATTTAAAAAATTTATTTTTACAATTTTAAAAAATATCAGTATAAGCATATATACAAGAAAATTGATAATACAAATTGCTAAAGGGTTTAAAATTTTTAAATAATAATAAAAAAAAAAAAAAAAATTTATTAAAATATTTATTTATTGAATATAAATTAAAAACAAAACATCAATTTTTTAAATTTTTATTAAACAAGTTTTAAGTTAATTAAATGACAAAAATTTTAATTATAAATTAAGAATATATTTATCAAGTAATATCAATCAAATTTTTTTTAATATTTCAATGTTAATTTAATATATATTTTTCAATTAATTAGTATATATTTATAATTAATTATAAATTTGTATGAAATATAATTAGTAATTACAAGTGACTTTAATGATTATAATAAATTATTAATTAATTTTTTTCTTGTTTGAATATTATTTTATAAATAATATTTTATTTATATATTTTATTTATTGAAATTTATATGTAATATATTCAAGTGAGATTTTTCGTGTGTTTATACAATGATTCTTGTGATGATCAATCAATTTGATTTCTGGATAAAATGATAGTCATTTGTCGGTGACCTCGAGAATTCTTTTAGTTTACCTTCAATATTGCACTTACTTATGCAGTCTGTGTGCAACTTATAACACCGACAGAGAATTTATTTTTATTTTTTATTTTTATTTATTTATAATTTCTTATTTATTTTTATTTTTCATTCGACAACGTCCCTCATAACGTTAATTTCTTCCAGATGCTTTATTATTTTTTTTTTTTAACTAAATAAATTGCATATTTAATTATTATGTTTTATATTAATTTAATAATTAATATTATTTATTTATATATTTATTACAGTTGAAGAAATATAAAAAAAGAAATCATTCGCATTCAATTGACAGAATTTTTTTTATTTATTTTTTATTTTTCATTAAATAAATTTTCTTTTAATGTAAATTTTTTTTTTATAGTTTTTCTCGTAAAATTATAGGATGTTTTGATTATTAATTAACTATTAATTTCCGAGATGATATGTACTATTTCCTGCGGATATTCTTGACCCATCAAATACCGGATGAATTTGTTCACAATTGTTATGTCAATGCAACACGTTACAATTCATTTCCTGTTAAATACATAAATTTGTCATAAAATTATTTAATATTTTTTAAAAAATTGTCTATTTTTAAATTAAAATTATATTTTTATTTAAATTAAATAATAATAATAATAATAATAATAATGATATTGTATTAATTCATTTTTGTTTTTTGTTGAATTAAATTTGATTTTTTTTTTAATTTAAAGTTTATCTATTTAGTTTAATCAAATTTTTAGCCAATATAATAGGTATATACATATAGAAATTTTTGGTCAGTATATCTATATCTCATCTACCTTTGTTTTAAATTAAAAATAAAAAAAAAAATAAATAAAAGGATCAAGTTTGTATCCCAAGATGTTTCATTAATGTGCGCATATAATTCAAATTAACGATCTACAAGTCCATTTATTTTTCCAATGAGGCTTGGTACGAATTCAATTATTATTGAAAAAAGGATAAAAATGATAAAATAAATAAAAATAAATTAAAATAACGTCGGCATGTCTCTGTGATATTGTCGGTAAAAAAAAAAAAATAATATAAAAAAAACATTCAACTCAAGACCTTAAACGATATTTCTTGGTAAACGATAAATCGACTACAATCACATGATCGTTTAAATTCACACAATACTTTACATTAAATATATTTTTTATAAATTTATTTGACACTAATATATTAAAAATATTATTACTTTATTTATATTTCTTTTTAATACATTTTTAATAATTTATTAATGACAAATTGATGAATTAATTGACATAAAAAAAATAACAAAATTAATTGTTTATTATTTAAAAAAAATTATGTTAAATTATTTTTCAAATTTATTCAATTAAAAAAAAAAAATATAGATATATATATAATCCAATAATTTTAATTTAAATATTTATTTAAAATTACAACAATTTAAAATACTACCTGAATTTTTAAATAAATAAAAAAAAACATTTACGTATTATAAATTAAATTTATAATCACGTCAATTAAACATTTACCTTGTTAAAAATATTATCCAATCTTATTGGAATTTTTCAATGGTGTAATTAAACTTTATTATACCACAAAAGTATTAATCTATACGATAATTACCCTGACTTTAATTATTTATTTAAAATATTTTAAATTTTATTAATTATTATACATTTTTATTTAATTTAATTTATTAAATTAATTCTTTATATACATTTTATGTTTATTTTTGCACTTGTTTTATTATAATAATTTATAGATTGATAAATAAAATAATTTGTAAAACTATTTGTCATATTGTGGTTAAATATTGTCAATACAATAAAAAACAACAAATCAATTATAATTTTTATTATTTATTTTTAATATATTATTTAATCACAACACAACTGTAAGTTTAGAAACAAATGTGTGAATTGAATTATTAATTTAAACTGATGGATATTTGGTCAATTATTATTATTATTCTAAACTCGAAATATAAAACTTTTATTGAATACAAATTATAATGTCTAGTCCTAATAATAATTTTATTTATAATATTTCATTCAATATACATATTTAATTATTATATATCAATATAATATTTATATTTTATCATAATTATTATTTCAACTAATTATTTGTGCAATTAGCTTATTTGTAATTTTTAATCAAAGGGTTTTTTTATTGAATCATTATAATATGCACTTTTACATTTGATTATATTTTTTATTATTTTATTTTTATTTTACATTCTTATGAAGTTGAAAAAAATAAAAAAAAAGTTAGATGCATATCCGTTCATAGTCGAGATAGCCTCTGTTGAATTCCAAGTAGAAAGAATATACCTTTTTTTTTTTTTAAATTCATTATTTTATTTTTTACAAAAGATTTGAAAATAATAAGAAAAAAAAAATTTTTTTAAATTTTATATATTGCATTTCAAATAGAAAAGGGGTTGGATAATTTTTTTTTTTGGTTTCTTTTTTTATTTTTTTATTTTTTCATCAATCATCCCTTTTTTAGTTTCGATGTGATGATTTAGATGTGTATATTTTTTTTTTATTACTGGTTTTTATTTTTTTTTCTATATCAAAATTCTTTTATGGTTTTTTTTTTTTTTTTTTTATATGGGAAAATTAGTTGGATAGAAAATAAGTGTAAAATTGAATTAAAAATATTATTAAATGTGCATTTTAAAATGTCACCACATGTTGAACATTTTTTGTTTTTAAATTTATTACTATATTTTTTATTTTTTTAATATCTTGTTTATTAATATTTAGAATAATTTTTTATATAAAAATGTTTATTTAACTCTTGTCATTTGAGATAATTTATATATATATATTTTAAAAAAAAAATTTGTTTTTTTATATTAAAAAAATATATTCACATAGGTATTAAGTAAAATATAGAATTTCATTTGGGATTATACCGATGAAGAATTTTTGAATTAAATTTTTTATTTTTTTTGTCATTTTTGTCACTTTAGCTTTTGGATAAAGTCCCTTTCAGGTGAAACCCAGTGAAACCTGTCTTATTTTTTTTATCCAACTTTATTCTTTTCATTTTAAACCACTTTTTTATTTCATTTTTTTGCTACCGATGGTGAATGATCCACGTGAATGGAGTCACTTTAATTCATATTTTTTATATGAAAAAGCAAGTTCTTTACAAAATTTAACTGATAATTCTTTCATGGAGTAAAAAAAATTTGGGATAAAAAAAATGCTCTCAATACTGAATGAGTAATTTAACAATTAATCTTTTATATTAAATTTTTTTTTTTTTTTTTTTGAACAATCATCAATGACCCGTATAATTAAAAAAAATATAAATCATCATATACCCACAGAATCAAGTCGTTATACCAATTCAAAATTTTATTATGCAATTGTATTAAAAAAAAAATTAATTTGTGCAAATTTTTATTTTATTTTTTTTTTACTAATATTTATTAATAAGTCACTTGATGACCCGTAGCTTGTGCGCCAAATTTTTTACATATAATTTTAATAACGTTAAATATTTATTATAATTAATCAAACAATTGCCAATTAAAATAAATATAAAATTACTAAATATATTTATTTTTTTTATTGGAAAATTATTAATCAAAATATTAAATTTTCCAATGATTTGATCGGCTAATTTTTTTTCAGGATGTTTTTATAAAATTTGATGATTCAAGTATAAAAACAAGTATTAGAAAAAGTGAATAAAAAAAAATTATTATTTAATATTATAGTTAATAATTTCTGCAATATATATATTTAATGTTTAACAAATTTGGTGTTTATAGAGATAAAAGAAGGGCAGTGATATATATATATCTTCCGGTGGATTTCTTTGAACTTGATGAAAAGCCGCCACAGGCTATCATTCTATATAAAAAAAAAAAATTATAATTTGCAATATTACATTCGATGAATAAGCACGTGCTAAAAACCACAATAATTTTTTTTATAATTACAATACCACAATTGGCATAAAAATTGTATCAACAGGTGTGCATGTTTATATTATGCATTTAAATAAATTTTTTTTCTTTTTATTTTTTTTTTATTTAAATACAACATGGTATACCTATATGAATATAATTTTACTGCAATTTTAGATAAATTATTTTCCAGTTTCTCATTATGGCACAGTGATTTTCATTTTTAATGAAAAAAAAAAAAAAAAAATTGTGGAAAAAATGTGATTGTAATCGGTTGAACTTGAGCTCTATTATTAACTGTTTTTTTTTATTTTTTATTTATATTTTTATAAGGATATATATATTTTTATATTTGCAAGGAAAATAATTAAAGCAACGTTAAAGTTTCTTGGTATTAAAATAGGGTTGAAATTGCAGTATATATATTTTTTTTTCAAAATATTATATTAATATTTAGATAGCTTGTTTATTTAATTTTGAATTTTTTCATTTTAAAAATATTATTTTTGCAATTCTTGTAATTTTATATATATTTATATTATATTTTATTTATAATTTTTAAATTTGATAAAAGATATTAACTTTTGCATTATTCAATACACAAATTGAATTAATTTTATTGAAAACTTGACATGTTTCAAAAAATACTTGTAAAATTTTAATAAATTCTTTTTATTTTAATATTTGTCGGTAAAAAAAAAATATTGTTATTATAAAAAATAAATAATTTTATTTAATTTTATATCTAATTTATTAAATTATAATTTATGAATTAAATGACATAAAAAATAACAAAGTTAATTAAAGTTAATTACTTATTGACAATAAATCATTGTATATATTTTTTATTAATTTAAAATAGAAAATTTAATTTTTTTTATAAAATAATATATATATACCTATATTTATTTGAATGAAAAATAAATCCTTGACTCCATGTGTATAATATATGTTGAAGGAAAAACAACGGGAACCTGACTTGGTGCGAATGTTCGGATGATATCGAAGGATGGAAAAGGAAATGGTGACCGGATGCCACGCACTGAAGATGTGACACTCAATATTGTCCATAAGTTTGACTCTAATGTTTTGAACACATTTGCAATACAAGTCACTGTATTTAACTATATATTAAATGCAAATTATAAAACAATATAAATCTACATAATATAAATTCATATATAATTTTTTTATAAATATTTTTAAATAATTTCTTGACAATTTTTTTTAAAAACTTATACTTCCGTAAAAGCGAACCGTGTGACTTTTCAAGATCAAGATCAGCTGGAAAAAAACGGAACTGGTCACTCAAGATGGATCCAATGAAATTTATACTTAAAAAAATATTTTCTTTTTTTTTTTTTTTTATTTCTTCAAATCCAAGAGACAAATAAATAAATGACATGTCAATTATTTTAAATTTTTTATAGTAATTTTTTCTCATGTGATGACATAAAGAAAACTGTCACAACAAAAAGAAAATAAAAAAATTATATTTTTTTTTAATCCGGATATATATATATCCCCTAACCTAAAGTTGATTCCTATTTTAATATTTTCCACAAAATAAAAACAAGCGTTACAATATTATGAGGCATAAAATCGAGGGATAGTTTGACGAATTTATTTGAAAATATGGAAAATATATATTTTTAAAAGTATATAAGTATATATATATTTTTTTTTTAACTTGTTGATGACAGATGTAAAGGATACACTTTAAAATTTAAGTGTTATACTGTGAATGATTTTGAACACCTTGTCTAGACTCCGGAAGTCATCAGGCGCGTGTTCAATATATATTTTTTTTTTTATTAATTTATCTTATTTAATACTCATCGATTATTCAAATGAAAATATTTATTCAAAACAAAAAAAAAATAATATCAAATTTTTATTTATATTTTTTTTTAATAATATATATATAGTATAGCAAAAAAAAATATAATTAATTGGCTGATGAGAGAAGATAACTCGACACCAAGTTGAAAAAAAAAAAAATATCCGGTAATTTTTTTTTTTTATCCTGAATGAATTATTATTTTGTTGGAGTGAGCAAAAGTCACATTAGCGACAGCAGGACGTCTTCGCCTGGTTGATGGAATTATTATTTTTTACAGCTTCCCGAGTACATTCACTTATTCTACTGAAATCTCTGGTTATTCCTGTCAATTTTTTTTGCAATTTGTCAAAATATATATTGAAAAAAATTAATAAATAAATAAAATCTCAACAAAAAATTTTTATTTAATTTTACAAATTGAAATCTTGGAATTCAAGAAAATATATATTATTTCTTGTTACAGATAAATAATTTTATATTAAATTTGTAACAAGTTTTTTTTTTTTTCATTTAATATATCTGAAGAAAATATTTGTCTGTAAATAAATTTATAAATAAAATTACTTGTATCATTAAATTGCAATTTTTTTCACTTCTAGAATACTTGAAAATATTTCAAAATTTCGATGAGCAAAAAGTTGCAAAGATTTCGAAATAATTCATATAGCAATATTATAACACCAATGGGATTATAATTTATATAGATAAAATTGATGTATATGTATATAACTATTCGAAAAAAAAAACAATTTCGAAATGAAAAAAATAAAATTCAAAATGATAGAAAAATAAAATTTGAAAAAAAAATTTAATTAAAATTAAAATTTAAACATCTACCGGATGAAAGTATTTATTATTATTTATTTATTATAAATTATAATAATTTTCATATTAAAACAATAGTATAAAATCATTAATTATGGTTCACAAGTTAATTTTCAATCTCCACCCTTAAAATTCATCCGGAAGTTGTCAGAATTTCAAGATGTTTCGATTTTATGGTTTTTCTTCGTATACCTATATCAAATAACATTTTAAAATCAATTAAAAATTAAATAAATAATTTTATAATTTTATTAATCATTATTCTCATAAAATAAATGTAATAAAATTTTTTTTATTTTATATTTTTTTTCAAAACTATATACAGAAGCTAAACCTTTTTTTATATATTTTTTTTTACTATATTTATTTATTTTTTTTTAATTATTATTTCAATATAAATTACAGCTATTTTTTATTATTTAAAATTTTTATATATTGTTTCTATATGTTAGTCATAAATTTTGATATTAAATAGATGTAAAAAATTCTGAGGAAGGAAACTATTTGAATGGTTTAAAATACGAGGTGGTCGACGGAAAACACATGTTTTTAACGTGTTTTATCCGCCCTGAAAATGTTGGCCAGTGGTTGTAAGACAGATTTTTCTAATGCAAAAAAAAATATATATTATTTTTTTCAATAAATAATTAATTTAAAAATAATTCATTCACAGTTAAACAAATAAAAATTTGAGTATTAAAAAAATTTATTGTTTTTAGAGAAATTTTAATTTATCTTTCACAGAAGACTTATATAAAAATATTTTTAAAAAAATATAAAACAGTGGCGGGAAGTTGTATAGTTTTTGGTAATAACATTATGCACGTGTTTTTAAAACAGTAGTACTCTAGGGTAAATGGGGGTGTCATGTCAAGGGCGGTAAAATAAATAAAAATAATAATAATAATATTAATGTTATATATTTTATGGGGAATAAAAAAAAAAAAAAAAAAACTAAAAAGAAAAATTGCCTAGTAGACATATGAGATTTATATATATAAAATTATAAGAAAAATAAAATATAAGTTTAAGTTAAATATTAAATGCGCGCGACGATATTTATGTGGGGAATACTCAACTACTCAACTAGGGTTGGTGGAGGTAAATGTAGGCGAGTACAGTTTATTTCAAGCGACGCTCTGGCACTTTAGCTTGAGCTTCCTCAGCGTATCATCCTATCAAATTTGATTAAATTATCATCATTGTTGTTTGAATATTTAAAACGTGTTTATCGTAAAAATTCAAAAAAAAAAAAAATCAAAATCAAAGAAAAATAAATTTAAAAATATTAATTGACATTTTATAATTAAAATTAATTAATTTTAATTATTGTGAGTGTATTGTGCGACTTGAAAAAAAAAAAAAAATGTGAAAAATATATGGATAAATAAATATGGTTAATGTGATTAAAAAGAAAAATAATTTTAATTAAAAATTATAAAATTACTGTGCGGTTTTATTTGAAGACAATTGAAACTATTTTATTGTTAATTAAAAAAAAAAAAAAAAATAAACTAATATTATTATTTAAAAAATTTTAATCATCAAGATTTTGTTATTTTTTTATCGGTAAGTTTTTAAATTAAAATAATAAATTTATTAATCGTTCATTAGTATATTTTTAATTGGTTTAATTTATAAAATTATGATGTCAATAAAAATAGATAAAAAAAAATATAAAAAATAATGATTGAAATGAAAGTATAACTTATTTATTGATGACATATTTTTAATTATAAAAAAAAATTATATATATTTTATTTAATAAAAATATATTGCAATTTTTATAATATTATATATCGTTAATTATATTTTATATGTATTTATTAATATAATAAACTGGTTGAGAAAAATTATAAAAATCATGGACTTTCTGGATTTAATTGTTAATGAAAATTAAAAAAAAATCTTATACAATATATTTATGTTAATTTAATTTATTTTATATTCAATAAAAAAATTATACTGAAAATTTAAATTATTTTTTCATTTTATTTACATAATTTTAATTTACATAATTTTCATTTTTTTTTTTTTTAAATCAATTTATATACAATTGAATTAATTTTATCTATTTTAAATATAATTTTTTTTTTTTTTTTTGTATTTTTTAATTAATAAAAAATTTTCAATAGTTTAGTTACAAGATAAGAAAAACATAAACATGCTTCTGGTATTAATATCAACAAGAATGATCAATAAACTAGACAGCTAATATATCTTTTTTTTTTTTAAATTTACATTACACGTGTGCTGTCATTTTATAAAATGAACAAAATAATTTACCATTAAATTTTCAATTATAAAATAAATGAATAAATAAATAAATAATATACCATGGGAAATATTATATATCTTAAAAAAAATTAAAACAGTGAGTTTAATTGTATTTTTGTACTTGAAATTAATTTAGTCCTGGATTATTTCATGAATCGAAAGACGTATAAAGGCGTGAGATTAATCTATGTACATATAATAATAATACAACTTGAGTACAACAAGAGGGCAAATAAAATGACCAAAAAAAAAATTTTAAAAAAAAAATATAAATAAAAAAATATATAGCCACCGTGTACAAGAAGCAGACTGCGATTTATTTGACAGATCGCACCGCTGAGACTCTCGAGTGGTTTATTTTATATAAGGCAAGATTGTCGGGTACCACAAGTCGGAATAGAATAATGAGATGTACTTGAAAATTTTATGTGTTGGTATTTAATATACAACTTGTATATATATATAAATAAAATATATATTGTATGCGTGTTTGTAGTCGCGTGTTTAACCCTTTATTTTTTTATATAATTCGAATTTTTTCTTTTTTTTTATCATCTTAAACATTTCGTTAAATTGTTCACGGTTGAATTGAAGTATAAACTACGATATGACCATTGTAACATTGTTATTTATATATGATAAAAAAAAAAAAAAAAATTTAATATATTAATCTTGATTAATGTATATATATAGGTATAAATATTTAACAAGTTTTTTTATTTTTTTTTTTAAATTTGAAATGAATATTTTAAATCTTTTTTTTTTTTTTCTAAATTGATAGTTTTTCTAATTTATCAAAATGTTGTTTCTTCAATTAGTTGCTGAGATATAAAACGTTTGATGTTAATAAAAAAAAAAAAAAAAATTTATATAAAATTTTATTTTTATTATCTTGTTTAATCATCATCTTGAGTCGAATAAAAGTATAAAACGTGACATAGTCGGATCATTGAAGTCCCTTTATTATATATAATTGTCAGTTGAATGCGTTGTTATTCATTGTTGACATATTAATAGTCTAATATATATATTGATGTGAAAAATAATAGAACATTGTACTCGATAATTAATAGCAACTTTATATTTCAATTTTTATTATATCATAAACATCAAAGATAAATAAATTGCTATAGAGAAAAATTAAATATTAATAATCGCAATAAGAACAAATATTATATATCCAAATTATTATTTCACCCTTAATGTTTTTTATTTTTTTATTATTATTTGATATAATGAATTAAAAAAATAATTAAAATTACAAAATTGTACATATGTATTTGTAGATATAATGATAAATGCAGTCATGTCTTCATGGAGTTGTGCATTTTTTTAATTTTAATTTTTAATTTAATAATTAAAAAGACTCAAGTTTAACATAGACATGTAAGATTTTTTATTGTTATTCATATACTGAAAATACACATGCAACATATGACTAATTATTTTGCAAAATAATAGAAAAATAATTTGCCAAAATAATATATTTAAAAATAAATAACTCGATAATGTCAGTTTTATTTTTTTATTTTTAATACAACAATAGAAAATATTATCAGAAATTATATATACAAATTGATAATAAAATTTATAAATAAATAAAATATAGATCATCAAGTTTATTTGAATTTATATTTACTTCGAATGGCTTATCAAAATTGATCATATAATTATAAATTTGCAACATGAAATCATAAAATTGAATGAGTTAACTTTGACTATCAAAATTTATATAAAATACTGGCAATATAATACTAATTTACCTCAAATATAAAATGATGCATGTGTATATATATATATAAATATAAACTATTAATTTATACATCAACTTGATAATTTTATTTTTTTCGAATATTATGAAATTTTTAAATTTGCGATTAATCACTTCCTCAACGCTTCTGAATTCTCCGACATTAATAATACTATAAAAAAAAAATAAATAAATGGAATATATATATATTTGTATGTGGCAAAAATAAAATCATAAAATAAATGAACTAAAATATCATCATGCTGTAAACAACACACAAATTTTAAATTTATATATTAATAACTACCAAACGACTGAAATATCACAAACAAGTAAAATAAAAAAAAAAATTTTAAACTAAAATTCAAAAACACCTACACAAAAAATCATGAAATTTTTTATATTTTTTATTTGCCATAAAATTTAATAAAATATATATATATTTATAAAAAAAAAAATTACTTGAATAAAAAATATTTTTGGAAATTGAATAATTGGATTATTTATTTTTTTTTTTCACTAGATATATATTTACACAAAAAAAAAAAAAAAAAAATCATAATAATAAAATAAAATATTAAGATTATATTTAACATATATTATTTCAATTTTTAATATATAAAAAAAAAATAAATAACATAATTATAAATTTACAATTATTATTTAAATTATTAAAAAAGAATTTAATATATATTTTTGTCATTTAAAAAATACTTTAAATGTTATAATAAAAAAACAAGATGAAATATTATTATATTCTTCTTAAATTATACTTGATTACGCAATTAACATTGTGATGATATTTTATTATTTTATAAAGAAATAAATATAGTGTGTAAATCAAGTAGTTGAAGCTGGACTTCATGGAACTGGTAATATGTCTTTACTGTCGTCTTTACTTGTTAGACATTTTGAAGTACTCAACAAACCTTGGATATTATACTATAAATATAAATATATATATAAAAAATATTATTTGTTGTATATATTTGTTGTAAATAATATAAGCTGGATATATTATCATAAGCTTACAACGACATACCACTCGCGCATACAATCATTATCCTCCCCTTTTATTTATAAATAAAATATATTTAAAAAAAAAAAAATATATACATGAAATAATACAATATAAAATACATTTTTTATAATATAAAAAAATTTTAAAAAATTTATAATAAAGGTATGAGCACGAGCTACACGATAAATCACAACTCGCCTTTCACGCTAATTACACTCATTGCAAGTTTAATAATTGCTGGAAAATTTTTTCAAGCATAAAAAAATCATCTTTTTACACGGTAATATATAAATAATATAAAATTATAAATTTATAAATAAATTGAAATATGAAAATTAATAATTTTTAAGTTATATTTATTGTTAAATGAGATGAGTAAAATTTAAATAAATGTAATTAAGTTATAACGAGACAGATTCGATGAAGGTCTTGAAAAAACCAACAGGTTATTATTTATATATTTAAATTCTTGTTTATTGTATATATATATATATTTTTTTTTTTAATTTTGTCCAGGTGGGTCCTGTCAAAAGACCATTCCATCAGGCACCCTTATCAAAATAACTTGAACACATAGATTTTTTTAATTTTATTAATAAATTTTTTTTTTTAATTATATATTTTTAACTCATAATTAATTTAAATTTTTCAATTGATTAGTATTGTTTAACAACAATTATTTTTTTAAACAATAAATTAACAATAATAAATTTAAAAAAAAAAATATCAAGTGACATTTTTAGATCTATACTCTTATCAAATCCAAAAATAATTAAAAGTACATTTTTAACATTTAAAATTTACAGTAGCCAATCTCAACAATTTGGGTATATATAATCAACTTCTGTTGTTTAATAAAAATAAAAAATATAAAAAAAATAAAATAAAAAAGAGAACAAAATAAAAGACTGAAGATCTTTTAATCTTAAATATTTCTTGTTGTTGATCTCCATCAGACAAGTTTAATTATAAACCTTCTAAAATTAATTCTCATATAAATTTTTTTTTTAGCCAATAGAAAATAAAATAATCATAGACAAAATAACATTTAAATAATTAAAAAATTTTTAATTAAAAATACTTGTTTGATTT
This sequence comes from Lysiphlebus fabarum, assembly GCA_011426435.1. NCBI lineage: Eukaryota > Metazoa > Arthropoda > Insecta > Hymenoptera > Braconidae > Lysiphlebus > Lysiphlebus fabarum. Next base: position 201,848 of record WSYQ01000216.1, on the reverse strand, counting down.
TTTTTTTTTTATATGGAAAAATTTTTTTAAATTAAATTTTATGTAAATATTAATTTATAAATTAATCAAATTATTTATATCAAGTAATATAAGTAAAAATATTTATCAAATTTATGGGTTATTAATCAACTAGTTAATTATTTTAAATTAAAATTTAAAACATAGAAATTTGATTTTTTTAGAAAATTTATAAAAAAAAATTTTTCATGTGACACAGTGTAATCAATTTTTTGATTAAATTTATATTTTTAATCCCACACATTTTTGGTGGTCTCAATAAACTATTCAACATTTGTTAATATATATATAAAATTTAAGTATATTATAACTTAAAAAAAAATCACACGATGAAATAATGTAGGCGGTTTTAAATAAAATCGCATGTTATGTCACCACCTGATATCAATCAACCTTCACTAAATATATATAAAATATAAATTTATATTAATTTTATTTTTATTTAAAAAATCAATTATTCAATATATCAATGTAAATATTATAAATATAATTATTAGATTGAATAAATAAAAAATAAAAATATAAAATAGCAAAAATAAAATAATGACTAGACAAATTCTTTAATTTTTAAAATTTTATTTATTCAATATTTCAAATAATAAAAATTCTTTTTTAAAACAAAAAAAAAAATATCTTGTACTAATTATAGATATGAAATTTAATGGTAATTAATTATTTTTTTTTTTTTTTTGCTAAAAATAAACAGTCTATAAATTTTTATACAATTTCCGTTTATAATAAATTTTTTTTTTAAATAAAATAAAATTTTTTTTTTTGTTATTTAGATAAAAAATAATTGAATGGATATTGTTAAATATTTTATAATGAAAATTATTGTTTGCAAAAGATTATTTATTTTAAAATTCATGTGGGTATATTCTGATTTACTTTTGATGATTTGAAAAATAATTTTATAATAGAATATTATTTATATATAATTGTCATTTTGTCCCACAGTGAATTTGTTATATTTTATAAAAAAATATAATAATAATACAAAAAAATTTTCTATGGTCTTTTATTCATCATAAAAATTTAAATCCAATTTTATTATAACTTAAATTTATTATTCTATTTATATATATAAATCAAATTGACTTAAATAAATCCCTGATTTTATTTTTACGTAAAAAAAAATTTTTCTATTTTTTGTATTTAAAAAAAAAATCCAGGAAAAATATATAATCCACTTGTTATTATTTTTATAATAAAAATAAAAATATTAATTATTATTTAAAATATAACAAAAAAAAAAAATTTACTGTATATTATTTATATTTGTTATTTTAATTTTGAAAAAATTTTTTTAACATTGTTTAAATATGACAATACAACTAACTCATCTTTATCTTGGTGAGTCATATGTATCCTCCTTAATATTGTGAATGGCCTCGGTTAAAGACCCAAAAAATAAATTTAAAAAAAAATATAAAAAATTTACTCCAACAGTTATAATAAAGACCAAACGCTTTCATTCGCAAATAATGATTTTTTTTTTTCATTTATAATTATTTTCATTATTCTTTTTCTTAATAAAAATAAATAAAAGAAATTTTTTTTTTTTCTTTTTTTTTTTTCAAATAAATATTCAATTATACATATTTATTTTACAACTTTTGCATAAAAACATTTAACACCCACGATCGTTACAGGGTTGTTTTTTTTTTTATTGTATATATATATACATATATATATATTTATTATTTTTTTTTTTGGAAAATTCGTGTGTGATGATGGGCATCAGTTGTGCCCGTCTCGTTTATCATTTCCGGTGCGTTAAATTCAAAAAGACCTCCTCCGAATCACGATTTCCGGTCCTATGCAACTTAGTGTGAATTAATGAATAATTTTTTTTTATTTTTCCATTTTTTTACTTATTTATTGAATTTTTTTTTTTTTTAAATATTGATGAAGAAACGTGTTACATTGTACGTGATTATTTTTTTCAATTATATAAAATAATCGTGACGTGAAAATTTTTGTATTATTTTAAAAAAAAATAAAATAAATATATATTTTTTTTCAACATATGAATTTTCTAAAATTTATTAAAAATTTTGAGTAATATATTTTGTTTATTAAGTAAATTTACAATACAATAAATAATATAAAAAATATTTTAAAAATATAAATTGAATAATTTGAATGATTTAAAGTGACAATATAATTTCAAGTTAGAAAATTTGATTTGTATAGATAAATATAAATTGTAGAATATATAGATATATATTAAGTATAAATGTTTAGTGTCAAGTGAATATTTTAATGGTAAAAATATTATAACAGGGTTGAATTGTGCCAGGCAAATAACACTCATCATTGTCTGGTCAGGAAATGGTCCATTACCAACTATCAGACATATTGTGGTAGTACGCGTGCGGAGAAGCTGGCCCACTCATTTACTTAAATAAATTTACCAAGAAATATCATCAAGAAGCTCAAATATTATATTCATTCATATATTTATATATTGCATTTATATATTTATCATATATCTATTTAAACAAGATAAAATTCATATTGATATACAACTTAAATACTCACCATCAAGTAAAATATTTATCAAGGTTATGATAGTGATAATTTGATTGATATATTTAATAAAAAAAATAATATATTTATCAAATTAAATTTTATATCAATGATAATAAAATTTTGAGTATTTTATTCACACTTTACACTGTATATTATCTGATTTGATTTATTTAAAAAAATATAATAATTTTTTCAAGCTGGTATATAGTAGGTCTATCGTAACCCTGAAAAAATCATTTTAAAAAATCATTTTAAAAAATCATAAAAAAATCACAACACATGTTTTGATGATGCTGGGCATAGGAAGTCAGTATTATAATAATTTATTCTTAGAAACGGAAATTATGGCGCCTATATAATTTTTTGCAAAAATATTTATGAAAATATATATATCAACGAAATTCTTGAACTTGAATAATCAATATATAAAATTTAAAAAAAAAAAAATGATAAGAAACTAATAAATATAAATTTATCAGTACCTTTAGTAAATAACAAAATAAAAATACAAGAGAATTTCAAGTATTTGCTTTTTGATAAAGCCAAGAAAAACATAAGGTAGAAAATAAAAAATAAAACCAGATAAACCAAAAAATAAAAAATAAAAATTTAAATATAAATATTTAACAAGATATATATTTTTTGATATTATACTTTTCAGAAAATATTTTCATTTTTTTATTTATATTTATTTATTTTTTTTCAGTTATATAATTTATTATACAAAAAATTTTTATACATAATCTTATCTAAATTGTGTAAATGCGTGGGTACATATTATAGAAGACGACAACGCGGGTGTTAATAAATTAAAAAATATATATAAAAAATAGTTAATTTAATTTTGCAATATCTATTAAATGTCAATGTATATATATATATACATATATATAAATATAAAAATTTTTTTAATTATAAAAACAATAGAAATAAACCACCCACAAATAAACCACTATCTGCAGAAAATATTTCAAAAACAATCACAAATTATTTCAAATCACAATCTTCCTTTGCACATAAAATATATATATAAAAATATATACAAAAAGACTCGTAATAAAAAAAAAACTTGAATGAAATTTATTTAAAAATATAAAAAAAAAAAAAAAATTACAAGATGGTAGCAGGATGTCACATGTGTTTTGGCGCGAGCGAGTAGACCAGAAAAATCAGTAAAAACGCATGCGTATAAACAGGGGATACCTTAATGTTTAAATATTATCCGACAAACTAAGAAAAAAAAAAAAAAAAAAAAGAAATTATTTTTTGTTTATGATTTAGTTTATGGACCAAAAGTTTTACCGGATGTTAAACGACAATAATATTCAACATTTATTCGTCAAAAAAATAAAGAGACAATTAGCACGATTGATGATCCACTTCTAATTCATATTTACAGTAGCATTTATAAATTAATCATTATAATTTTCATTTTTTTAAATAATTAACATTATTATTTTTATTATTATTATTTTAAATTAAAGAAAAAAAAAAAAGAATAATTATTAAGTTTAAATTTTGGGTGGGGCCCTTCAAAGATTCAAGTAAATTATTGCTTTTCATTTTTCTGTGACCACAACTATAATATATATATTTCAAGGTTTGTCATTTAAATAATAATAATAAATTAATAAATAAATAAATAAAACAATATAATATAAATTTTAAATATACTTGAAAAAGGGTTCTCACAATAGGCTGTATATATAATTTTAGACAAAAAAAAAAAGAATATTTTTTAGTTTTTTTTACAATAAAAAAATGTGTTTATTTTATGCAGTATATATTTTTAGGGTGTTAGTTTGTATTAATATTAAAAAATAATAATAATTTTTTATTTAAACATTCAAATTATTCTATGGGATTTTTTTTTTTTTTATATATAATTCTAACCACGTGATTTTTGTGGTTCTATTTTATGGTAATAAATTTATTTTTTAAAATATATTTAAAAAAATATTATATAAAATAAAAAATTATATAGTCAAAAAAAAAAAAAAAAAAAAAAACGTGGGAAATTATGATGCTAAAGACTTTAGTGTTTTAAATTTTTTTATGTATATATTTTTTATTTGAATATTAATGATTAAGTTATTATAAATTTGATTTGAGAAATTTGTATAAATTAAATTGACAATATTGTTTGAGAGTAAAAAATAAATTAATAATTGTTATAAATTTTATCAAATATAATTATTGGATTTATCTAAATTGCTTGTTTTTTTTTTTAATAATAATTCTTATCAAAGCTTATTTATTTATAAACTTTATTCTCCATTATTTCTGGATATTTAAATTCGATCCTAATACCGTTTTCATGTCCTACAGATTTATTATTTTTTATTTTTTATTTTTTATTTTTTATATCGTATGTTGAAGATATTTAGAGGACAATATATAAACCCAAATAAATTAAACATTAAAAATATAAAACAAAAAAAAAAAATATAAGATAAAATACCTTTTACAATCTGGCTAATCACAAATACTTGTTTGTCAACAATTCACTGGATCTGCATGTGTGCATAAAGATATATTGTATATAATTAACAAGTTTTTTATATTAAAATTTTATTTAATTTACATGATTTGTGATATTGGTATAGTCAAAGTTAACTCATTCAATTTTATGATTTCATGTTGCAAATTTATAATTATATGATCAATTTTGATAAGCCATTCAAAGTAAATATAAATTCAAATAAACTTGATGATAAATTTTTTCTGATAAATTTTTCTATTGTTGTATTAAAAATAAAAAAATAAAACTGACATTATCGAATTATTTATTTTTATATTTATTATTTATATTAATATGATAAACGAGACCGAGATATTTTAACTATTCAACTATTTCGTGATGTGCAAAGTGAATTTAACGAAATAAAATTTATTATTTTTTTTTTAACCGGAAATAACAACTCTTCCGTGTACGCACATCCGTTAATATATATATTGCATAATGCATAATCGAGTAATAATAATGTATAAAAATATTAAACTTATATGATAACTATTGATGAATTTTTGATGACATCAAAGTTCATTCCTATCTTTAATATAACTCTTGAGAATAATAATTGTATATATATAGCTACCGAAAATAAAAAATTAAAATAATATCCTACACTAATTATTTATTTTTTTTATTTTAAAAGTATACAATCAACCTGTATCTTCGTGCACAATCGTCAAAATTACATATTAGTTATGATGAACATAATGATAATGATGATATGGAATCTTATAATTTTTTTTTTGGCTATATTTTTTTGATCTACCTGAACGTCAAATTAGGCTACCTTTATATATATATATAAATTTTTGTTATATATATATTTTTGATTTTATTTTTCGACCCCTCGTGAGGACACTCAACAAAATATTTGAATTCTTTTGGGTGGTCTGAGAATTTAAATTATTGTTTGCTTGTGTCTTTGTAATTTTCTAAAAAAAAAATATCTAAAATACACAAAAAAATATATGTATATAAACCAAAAGATAAGTAACATTGTTTAAGATTTTTTTTATTTTTTTTTATTACTCTAGTAAAAATTTCTGGAACGTTTATATGTATATATGTATACGAAGGGAGTTGGTTTTTAAAATAAAAATAGAATGCAATTGGTGCTGAAATTTTTAAACGAAACCGCATCAAAAGCATGTTCATATATATATTTTATTTGCCACATTTTTTTTTTTTTTTTAAATATAATATTATTTTGTGTTTTTTTAATTTTTTATCTTTTAAATGTATTATTTTTATTTTAAATATTTAATGTGTCCTGATGAAAAGCTTTTATACTCTGATGTCTTGTCAAATGATACTTTTAAAAATAAATAATAAAATAAAATAGACAAACTCATAAATTGATAAAACAAAGAATATAAAAAATAAAAAATAAAAAAAATTAATATATGCACTTTTAAAATATATATATAACCAAGTTGAATTAAATTTTCATATTTAAATATTTTCTATTTTTGTATATCAAATGAATTGTAAACATTGTAAAATAAGTGTCTCCATGATTTTTGAATAACCAAGCCTTTTTATACCTTTTTATTTTTGCAAAAGAAAAAAAAAAAAAAAAGGATTAACTGTAAATCCTCAAATATATATCTTCAAATATTTCAACAGCATAAAACCAAAAGTAACTGAGTGCATTTTCAAAATTTGAAACACTGCCAAAAACGCATATATGTATTTTTTTTTTTTTTTTTAATTTAGTTTCCAGACGCATCTGTACATTTATTATAAATTTTTCGTAAACCATTTCATAAGTTTAAATATTAAAATAACAATAAAATAAAAATAATTAAAATAAATATATAAATTAATTAAAAATTATAATTTTATTTTTATAATTACAGATAAACTAATGTCGAGACTGATTTGAAAAATTTTAAGACTGAAATAATATTCAGCCAGGATAATGATGATGATGATGATGAAAATAAGTGATATTATAATCATTGCTATTTTATACAGCATTGGAAATATTAATGCTGAAGTTGTGACTCTAGGTAAGTTATAAATAATATATATAAAAACATTTATATAGTTGAAAGGGTTTTTTTAAATATATCTGATAAAAAAGTAAAATAAAATAAAATAAAAAAATCTTGTTAAACATGAATATATTTAATCAATTATTTATTTATTTTTTACACCTTTTTTTTTTTTTTGAATGAATGAAAAAAATATATGTATAATGATAAAATCAAAAAACGAGAGAAATGTATATTAGGTGTGATGGTTATGGTCAAGATTTAGTTAGATATGGTGCATTAGCTTCGATGAGTCTATTTAAAACTTAACGATATATATCTTTCTAATCCTCTCCAAGAATTTTCATATATATATATAGAGAGATCACTACGTCAACACACATATATACTATTATAATTTTATTACTAAAAAGACAAGTTTTTTAAATTTATTTTTATTTTTTTTTAAGATTATAAATCTTGAAATGTGTTATTTTGAATAATTAAGACTTTATTATATTTTAAGATTATTATTTTTGATAATATAATATTTGTAAATTGATGATGATGATGATGATAATTAAAATTAACAATAGAAATATTGATTGAAAAAATATTTTATAAATTGCAGTTCATGGTCAATAAGTTATATAGATTTATATACATATGTATACATGGAATATAATAAATTCTTCATTGTCAAATGCATTTTTATATTTATTATTTTTACATTCTTTAAATATATAAACATATTAAACTAAATTCGTAGAATCAATACAAATAATCACGTTTAAACAACGGTTATTTACGCGACCTGATTATTGATTAAATATAATAAATTTTAACAAAATAATAATGGCACACCTTTAATTTATATAAATTTTTGTCTTTTGTAATTTTAAAACAATTGAATTATTTATAAATAATTTCACAATACAATTATATAGTATGAAAGTATTTAATTTATAAATTTTTAATTATAAAAAAAAAATAATATATAAGCTTGATATTTTTTTTCAAGGGGCGCTTTTGAGATTTTAATTTTTTTTTTTTTTATTGTATATGTTCACCCTGTCAAGTAAATGTTACGCTTTCTAAAAACATTAAAAAATGACTAGGACATCTGGAGTCCAGATATATATTCATATGACATCGTTGGACTGCAATCCATATACATATAGCATTAGTTTATTTAATGTTCTTTTAGTCCTAAGAAAATTCGGCGAAACTAAAAAATTTTTAAAATCACATATATATACATATGTGATTTATTCATTTAGCTGCGTCTTCATGGCCATACACAATATCATCCCTTAAAAATTATATAAATAATTTCACATTAACATACATATAATCAAATATATTCTATATAAAAATTTATTAAAATAACTAAACAAAATTAATCAAATTTCAACTATATAAATTAATTTTTATTATTTTAAATTAAATTTATATTCATCAAAAAAATCTAATCTAATTTTATATACATATATTCTTCAACAAAAATATAATTTACCATAATTTTTGTCAAATAAAACAATTAACCTTGTAATTTTTTATGTCAATTAATTAATTAATTTGTTTATAAAATCAAATATATAAATTTTTATTTCTTCTAATACATATATATATATATATAAATAATATTTTTACAATAATTATATTTATTAAATTTAAAATAAATTAAACTAGACATCTAGGGTGGTGGTCGCTCACAATAATTATTCATTTCAAATAAATAAATTATATTTTTTTAATTTTTAATATAAAATTATTCAACATATTTATTTATTTTTTTATATTGTTATTGTAAATTTTTTTATTTTATTTATATTATATGATTAATATCAATTGTTCAATTGAACAGGGTCGCTGAATGTCATCATTACCCTTTCGATTTATTCATTCACAGTCTGACTTAATATATCATATCATGGATATATTTGAAGGTCTATATATTTATTATTACAACATGATTATATATCATATAGATGAGAATCACTGTTGCTGGTTATACCCAGTCTTTTGTTCTATTTAAAATGTATTCAATGGCGTAATGATTACTAATATCTGTGCAATTGTACAATGAAAGAATAGGCGGGGCTGATTTATAAATTTTTTTGATGGGGTCATGACAAATACGATGTGTTGTAAATATAATATTATTAACAAGATATATGGCATATTGTCAATTTTTATTTTTAAAATTTTTAAAATTTTTTCATCTAAGATGACATCTGTCTTTCAAATTTTGGCAGTCTTATAATTTATATTTTTTTTTTATTATTTTCTTTAGTCATATTTACTGATTGATAAATTAATTTTAAACTACCAATAAGTATATAATTTTTTACAAATAAATACATTAATAATAATATAAAATTTTCTAAAGAATTTAAAAAAAAAAAAACAATTTTTATTTTCTTTTTTTTTTTAATTAATATTTTCATCGAAATACTATAATTTTAGATATATAATAATTGAAATTTGTGTTAGTATTGCCCGGGAAATAAGCTTCGTTTATATATAGATTTTTAACATGTAGCAAGTACTAAAATTGTCTGTCTTATTTATCAAAGTATCGAAAGAATTTCGAATTATTTTAACTCATCAAATATCAATATATATATATATATATTTTAAAATAACTACAAATTAATTTATCATTTTTTTTTTTTTATAATTAATGTTTGAATATATATATTAAAGAATTAAAAAAATACACCAAAATCATGTTAACAAATTTTTGACATGAATAAATAAACAATGTTTCAACTGATTCTGTATTTTGTCACCATAAATAATATTGAATATATTTGTATGATATTTTGCATTACATTTCATAATAAGAAAATTATTTATCACAATGTAATTATAATTTTTAATATACATATATTATTTACAAGTACATTGTAAAATTTTTCAAACATACATTTAGAAAATGTTCTATTCCTGTCAGTCGATTACCAGATGGCTCATGACGTCACATCATCGGCAGCCTTCATTCGAAATAAAAAAAAAAACAATCCTTGCAAAAAAATTCAAAAAAAAATAATGAACATCTTAACAGTGATGTGATGCCTAATGATCCAAGTTTAAAAAAAAATATATATACCTCTGATTTGCTACTTTTACCAAGTGATTTATATCAAGTGGCAAAAAAATAATATATTAAAATACTAGTCCACATGATTCTAGTTGAAATATATAAAATTATTCTGAATCATGTGTTATCCAGACATAAAAATAAATAATAAAAAAAATAAACTAAAATCGATTTAAATTTGATTTAAAAAAAAAAAGAAATTAAATATAAATCTTGTGTTACTTTAATTCAAAATAAGAGCAGGATGTTTAGTTTTAAATTGTAGCAATTTAAAATTTAAACAAAATGTCAGTCAAGTATAAAAAAAAAAAAAAAAAAAATAATATAATATACTTGAAAATTTAAAGTTTCATTGATTCAAAAATGTTGAATCAAAAATTATAAATGTGAATCATGAAAAAGGTGAATAATATATATATATATACTGCTGAGTTTAAAAAATTTTCTACACTAGACATCGTGTTTCTATTATTAAACTAGTATATTAAATTTAAGAAGGCTTGTATATTTATGTATTTAGTTTTATATATATTTGTCAATTGAAAATTTTCATACTGGCTTTTGTCCAAATAAATATATTTTTTAAAATTTTCAAAATGCTGAAAAGCATCTTCACTAAAAATCTCATGAATGAGGGTATATTTTTTTATAAATATATAATTAAATTAATTTTAAATATAAATAAAATATAGAGTAATATATTTTTATAAAAATTAAATTAAATAATGACATCATTTTTACAATTTTATATATTTTTTTTTGATTGAAATAATAAGAAAAATATAGAAAAAATTTGGATAAATATTTTTGTTATATAATTTGATAAATTCATGATATATTTACATCATCAGAAAATTTAATAATACTATTGTTTTTTATAATTTTATATTATTAATTTTTATTGCATAAACATATTGTAAATCTCGGTCAAATATATTTATTTATTATGTTGATGGGAATAAGTGTTATAATGTCAATTATTAGAAAATTGTTTCAACACTTATAATGGTGTGTCCTTATATGAATATTATTTATAATTTTATTATATATAAATTTGTTTTTTATTATATAATATTATCATTGAAAATATAATTTTATTATTTTAATAAATAAAATGTAATTTATTATAATCAAATGAATTTTTTATTAAACTCATCATAAATAAAAACATATAGGTTTATTTAAAATATAAATTTTATATTTTATTATTAATTGGTTTAATATATTTTGTATATATAAATATAAATTATAGTTTTTTTTTTTTTTTTTTTAATTCAAATAGGTAAGATATATATTTATCACAAAAATTGTGGGCGTTAAGTTGAAAATTTTCTTGGCGCCACAAATTTTATATATTGAATAAAAAATTAAATACTGATCAACACGTGTAATTTTCATTTGAAATACTAAGAAATATAATTTAATAATTTACATTACTTGATTCTAATTTTATATTTTATATTTGTTATTTTTATTTTTACAGATGAAATAAATTCAGATGTTAATTTATTAGAAGGAGAAAAATTAATACTACGTTGTCCATTTTTAAATAATAAAAAAAATGATAATAGTACAACATCTTGGTTTAAAGATCAATCAATTATACGTGGTTCAATACCACGTATTAAAATTATAAAACAAACATTAAAAATATCATCAGTTAATATTAAAGACAGTGGTAATTATGCATGTAAAATACAAGATACAAAAAAAATTGAATGGAGAAATGTCAGTGTTATTGTTGAAAGACCACAAAATGATGATGCTGATTATGAAGGTAATTCATTGAGATTAAGACCAGAAGATGAAACAAATGAACTTCATTTAAATACAAAAAGTAAATATATAAAAAAAAATTATTAATTATTAAAATTATATATAGATAATTTATTTATTTATAAATAATATATTTATTTTTATTTTTAGTTTTACCAGAGACTCGTTCACTTCATTTAGAAACTGAATCTGATAATGAAAAAACAGATAATGATAAATCAGATAATATTAAAGCTGGTGATTTTAATAAAACAGCACCAGAAAAATTACCAACATTTACAAAACCAAATGATATGCATAATTCAATTGTTAAACCAGCTGGTAATATGTTTAAACTTCGTTGTAATGCAAATGGTAATCCACAACCAAATATAACATGGTTAAAAAATAATGAAGAACCAAAACGTTTAGTTGGTCCAATAACAATAAGTAAATGGCAACTTAGAGTTGAAGATTTAGTTATGACTGATGGTGGAAATTATACATGTATTGTTTGTAATTATCTTGGTTGTATTGATCACACATTCAAAGTTGATGTCGTAGGTAATTATCAAAATTTCATATTTATATATAGCCTATAATTTAGTATTTATACATATCTTATTAGTATATAAGTTATTTTTTTTAAATATAAATATAAAAAAATATATAAAAATGTAAAAAAAACGTAAAACAAACAAAAAACAATATCAAAAAAAATCGTTCAGAACGTTTCCCGCACAAACCATACATCAACGAGGGTTTTCCAAAAAATGCAACAGTTGTTATCAATGGAACAGTGACATTTAGATGTCCAATTGTATCTGATCTTGAGCCTTTCATACAGTGGCTTAAAATTTCAAATTATTCAGGAAATCCTGAGGAAAAACCAAATGGAACATTACTTCAGGTACAATACCAGTAATATTTACAGCACCTGGTGATGGTTGTACTTGGAAAAAAAATATATACCATTTCGAAAAAAAAAATAAAAAATAAAAACACACAAATACATATTTTAGCTTCATCGTTATTTTATATTTCTCGGTGGATGGTTTAATAACTTACAATATATTTATTAATATTTTCAATGTGTTCTAATATTGTCATTTATGTGTTTTCAAACTTACAATTATTATTATTTTATTAAGCTTATAAAATTTTTAGTATTTACACACAAAAAAATATGAATTTATTTTATATAATAAAAATTATTTAAATAATATATTTATTTAATTTAAATGAGTATTATATTGTATATAAATGGAATAAATTCTTTTCTCTTTGTGTGCAAATAAATTAGAAAAAAAAATAAATAAATAAATAAAAAACAACAAAGCAAGGTCAAATTTAATCAAGAGCCTTGATTTGTCATTGTAATCAATATTATTTATTTATTTATTTTTTTATTTTTTTGGTGTATTATTTTATGTTTCATTAATTTAAATCTTTTATATGTGTAAAATCTATAAACTTCTTTTTCTTAAATTAAAAAATTTTCGTTAAACCGGTGGTTGGGCCTTTTTTTTTTTTTTTTTATCTTCTTAATGTAGAAACTGTTCAACATCGTCCAATATTGACACGACCACCAACAAATAAAACAGCACTTATTGGAAGCAATGTTAGTTTCATCTGTGAGGTACTTTCTGATACACATCGTCATCTTGAATGGTATCATGGACATCATAAATCTTTCGACACCCTCAACAAGACAAATTCAAGCATGAGGGTCCAGGCTAAGGTGGGCATGCTTTTCATGTCTTTCCCAATTTATTTATTTTTTTATAAATGTCATTTAACTATATATGTAGTACATATAACACAAATATACACACATAATTGTATTATAAATAATAATAATAAATTGTCCTGTATATGTATATAACTTGCATGCAATTTTTAAAAAAATTAAAAAAAAAAAAAAAAGTAAAAAATTTCTCTACTAGTATATACTTGGCTATTAAAAATAACATTTGAGCTTTATTAATTATATAAATTAAATATAAAATTAATTTTTTTATATATTTATTTATTATTTTAATTAGGCTGGTGGTGAAGAAAGTCCAGAAGAATTAACATTACTTAATGTAACTGAAAATGATGAAGGATGGTACACTTGTATTGCACAAAATTCACTTGGTGAAACATTTAGTAGTGCATATTTATCTGTTGTTGAAAGTAAGTACATATATAATTAAAAAAAAAAAAAAAAAATATATATAGATATATTTATTTATTTTTAAATATTAATTTAATAAATAATTACAGCTCTTGAACCACCAAGATTACCAGTTAAAGCACGTCCACCAGCATTAATTGTAAATATACTTGCAGCAGTATTATTTGTATTTTTTGCTGTTGGTGTTGTTGTTGTAATATATATATTTCATCGTTTAAAACGTGAAAAAATGAAAAAATTATTAGCAATTGAAACAGCACGTGCTGCTGTTGTAACACAATGGACAAAAAAAGTAATTGTTGAAAAACAAAATTTAATAAATTCACAAAATGTACAAGAATTATTATTAATGCCAATTGTTAAAATTGAAAAACAAAAATCAACTGTTACAAATGAAGATAGTAATGGTGGTTGTATATCTGAATATGAATTACCAATGGATGGTGCTTGGGAATTATCACGTAATCATTTAATGCTTGGTAAATCATTGGGTGAAGGTGCATTTGGTAAAGTTGTTATTGCTGAAACTAAAACTGGTAAACCAGGTATACCAAATATTGTTGCTGTTAAAATGCTTAAAGAAGGACATACTGATGCTGAAATGATGGATTTAGTATCTGAAATGGAACTTATGAAAATGATTGGTAAACATGGAAATATTATTAATTTTGTTGGTGCTTGTACACAAGGTGGTCCACTTTATGTTGTTGTTGAATTTGCATTACATGGTAATTTACGTGATTTTTTAAGAAGACACAGACCAACATCTGGTTATGAACCAACAATTAGTGAAGAACAAACAGATAATAAAAAAATATTAACACAAAAAGATTTAGTATCATTTGCATATCAAGTTGCTAGAGGAATGGAATATTTATCAAGTAGAAGATGTATACATCGTGATTTAGCAGCAAGAAATGTATTAGTTGGTGATGATTATGTTCTTAAAATTGCTGATTTTGGTCTTGCTAGAGATATACATTGTCATGATTATTATAGAAAAACAACAGATGGTAGATTACCAGTTAAATGGATGGCACCAGAAGCATTATTTGATCGTGTTTATACAACACAATCTGATGTGTAAGTTTAAATTATTTTTATTTTTTTTTTCTATTATCAAATAAGTATACATCTTTTGTATTTTTAATAATCATACATTTATTTTATTTATTAGATGGTCTTATGGTATTCTTTTGTGGGAAATAATGACGCTTGGTGCAACTCCTTATCCATACATATCAGCTGTTGAAGAACTTTTACAATGGTTAAAAACCGGTCGAAGAATGGAGAAACCTCCTTGCTGTTCTATTGAAATGTATGTATATAAAAATATAAAAAATATAAATTCAGTTAAATCATCATAATACATCTTGTTTAATATTTATTAAATCAATATGCTAATAATATATTATTTTATTTATTTATTTAAAGTTATATGCTGATGCGTGATTGTTGGAGTTATATGCCTGAAGAAAGACCAACATTCACTGAACTTGTTGAGTACCTGGACAGAATACTAACGATAACAGCCAACGAGGTAAAAAAAAAATAAATAAATAAATTTATCGTTTGTACAACTAATGGATATTGAGTGTATTTACACATTAAAAGATAAATCAATAAATACAACTATTTTATTTTATTTTAAAATTATATTTTTTAATTTTTAATTATTTATTTAAGGAATACTTGGATCTTGGATTACCTCAACTTGATACACCACCATCAAGTGCTGAATCAAATTTACAAGATGATGATGATGATGATGATGATGATGATGAGGATGAAGATCAAGATACATTTCCGTATCTGTTACAAAATACTCAAATGTAAAATAACAAAAACAGACAATAAGTAAATATTTATAACATTTTTAAAAATTAAAAAATATTGTGTTTAACAAGTGAGTAGATTATCATTATTGACTGACACTAAATAAACACACCAAATATTATTGACAAATCAGTATTTACACAATTTATACATCTGCAATTTTAAGATAAATTAACATCAACAAAAGCAATAAATTGTGTGTGTTTGTATCTCTTATTATTAAGTAAAAAATTAAAAAAAACAGCAATAACATGTGCCTTATTAAGAATAAAAAATAATAATAATAATTAATTTTTAATAATTTTAATATTATTTTTTTAATTTGTATAGAGATATTATTATTTGACAAAGGCACTTGTTGTATTTGTAACTAGTCAATTTATATATATAAAAAAAAAAAGAAAAAAAAAGAATCATCTTATTTTCAATTTTGTATATTTTATTTTTAAAATTAAATAAGATTATATTTTATAATTTTATTTTTTTTTTCTTATATTAATTTTAAGTCAATTATAATTTTCTTTTAATGATGTAATTTTTTTAATTTATCGAAAAAAAATATTGTAATGTATATTTAATTATTGAAAAAACATTGTAATTTTTAAATGTTAGAATTTAGATAATTTATTTGTTGTATATTGTTAATTTTACTACCAATCATTATTTTATTATTTTTTCATCATATTATTATTATCTTTTTTTATATATTTCATTCATTGTTAGATTTTATTTATAAATAATAAAATTATTGTAATAATTATTGCATTTGTGAAAAGTATATAGATATATATTTAAATTTTTTTTTTTTAAATGTAAATTAAATTATAAAATTTGTAAATAATTATGTTTAATTTAAATTTATTATTATAATTATATTTACCATTTAATTGAGAAAAATAAAAAATTTTTAAAACAATAAAATAATTTATTTTTATAATTTAATTTTAATTTAAAAAATTGAAAGATTTTATCAATGATTAAATTATAATTTCAATTTATATTTATTAAAAAATACAAAAAAATATAAAAAAAATTCAATTACCGGAAGTACACTACAAAATCGCCATTTTGTTTTTACAAATAATACTGCACTTATGTGCTAACAGATGGCATTCTTTCAGAATTCCCAAAAAAAAAAAACAAATTATTATTTTTATAAAAAAAATTATAAATAAATAAATTTAATATTTATTGTTAATTAACAATATTTATTTATAAAAAAATATTAACTATGAAATTAACATGAATGTTTAAAGACAAATAAATTTGTCAAATTTATCATCAAGGTGAGAAGCTATTTTTATATAGGTATATCAACAATCAATATTCAATAGTAAACAAATATTATAATAAAAAAATCCTATCAATCATTATCAAACAATAATATTTATTATCTATTTAACAAGCATTACTCCATTTTGTTATCATTCATCAGAAAATTATGACAATCATTTGGAAAATATCAAATTCAATATACAGGTAAAAAGCAAACAATCATTAAAATTCATTAAATAATAATTTTATAATTACAAATTAGAAAAAAAAATAGTCATAATTGCATTATAATTATAAATTTTTCTTTTTATTTCTAGACACTGTTTAAAAAAATCAATGTCAACAATGGCAAATCCATTGGCAGCTGTTTGTCAAATGACATCAATTAATGATAAAGAAAAAAATTATCAAGTTGTTAAATCACTTGTTGAAGAAGCCAAAAATAGAAAAGCATGTGTAAGTTTAACATTCATCAATTAATAATAATTAAATATTATAAATAATTAATATATATTTTTTAATAATTAGATTGCATTTTTTCCTGAAGCTTGTGATTATCTTGCTGATAATAAAAATGATATTGTTGCTAAAAGTGAGCCATTAAATGGTCCAACAGTATTAAAATATAAAAATTTAGCAATTGAAAATGACATGTGGTTATCTCTTGGTGGACTACATGAAAAAAATTCTGAAATACCAGAAAAAGTATTTAATACTCATATATTAATTAACAACAAAGGTGATATTGTTTCAGAGTACAGAAAAATTCACCTATTTGACATGGATAATAAAGATACTGGTGTCAGACTTATGGAATCAGATTATGTTACACCTGGACAAAAAATAATACCACCAATATCATCACCAATTGGAAATATTGGTCTCAGCATTGTATCCTTAATAATAAAAAAAATTATATAAAATAAATTTTTAATATAAATTAAATAACTTATCATGATATTTAAATAGTGTTATGACATGCGTTTTGCTGAATTGTCATTAACATTAAGAAAAAATGGAGCTGAAATATTAACATATCCATCAGCATTTACTTATCAAACTGGTGCTGCACATTGGGAAACATTATTAAAAGCAAGAGCTATTGAAACACAGTGTTATGTTATTGCTGCTGCTCAAACTGGTACTCATAATAAAAAACGTGTCAGTTGGGGTCATGCAATGGTAAGATAAAAGAAATTTATTTTTTTTCAAATTTTCAATACCTGAGACTTTATTCAAATAAATAATATAAATTTTTTTTTTATCATATATTATAATTAGATATTGATTAATGAATAATAATGAATAAAAATTTATATTTTCTTTTTTTTTTTTTAAAACAATAGATTGTAGATCCATGGGGTGCAATTGTTGCACAATGTGCAGATAAATCAAGTATTGCAGTTGCAGAAATTGATATTAATTATTTAAATAAAATTAGAAATAATATGCCATGTGATAATCATCGTCGAAATGATTTATATCCAATGATGAAAATACAGTAATTAAATTGATGTTTTTTTTCCTTTTTTTTTTTTGTTAAATTTACATACATTTTGTTATTTATTTATTTATTTAACTTGGTGTATCAAATAAATGACTTTGAATATATAAATTTTAATAATATTAATGACTTGTTTTTTTTTTTTCTCTCTAATTTGTTTTATTTTGATGATAAATATTTTCACTAGCATCATTTTTATTTTGTGTACCAATTAATTCAAGATCAACACCTTGAAGAGCCCAATTGTGTTCACATATTTCAAGTGCTTCCCATTCTGATTTAAATGCAACTTTTGGATCTGGTGGCATTGACATTGCAGCACCAGCTACTTGATCTTGTAATACTCTTGATGAATCTGCAGCATTATTTTCACCAAGTACAAGTGTATATATTGATCTTAATCCAAACACATTTAAAAAATACCATGATGCTGATGATACCCAAGCAGCATCAAGAGTTACAAGTTCAACACCTCTTTGTAACATTGGTTTAAATCTCAATGTTAATGGAAATGGTACTTTTGCTAAAATATTCATAATTAATCATTATTTACTCTATTTTTTTTTAATATCAATTATATAGATTTTTTTTTTCTTTTTTTTAATTGAAAACTTACTTGTAACAAAACCAGAAAACATCCAATTAATCCAACCACCAATAAGTACCATTGGCAATACATTTGTAACATTTCCTTTTAACATATCTGTCATCATACTTGGATCAGTCATTGGATTTTGTGATACTGGTGCTCTTCTTTGTGTTTTAAAATAACCAGTTTCTTCATTATTAAAAAAATGTCTTCTTGCTAAAAATGCTGATTTTGGAATGTATTGTCCATTTTCACGAAGTAATCTTGATCTTATCATTACTTGACTGTAATTAATAATTATTTATTTATGATTTTATATAAATAATTAAATTAAAAGTTAACAAATAACCTAAAAATAATAATTTTTTTACCTATCTTGAACCTGAAGAACTTCAACTTTTTTTTGTGATGCAATTAATATTGATACATAATGACGTATTATTCCAACAAGAAATGTTATAACAACAATTGGAAGGAAAACCCATCCACGAATATTTGGATCAAGTAATAATTCTGCCATTATTTATGACAAAATACAATTTTTTTTAATTGACACTTATTCAGCTTTTTTTTTTTTTTTTTATATTATTTTTATTTTATTTTTGCCACAACATAGATTCATTAGCGCCTCTACAATATTTGTTGGAACTTCTACAATAAATTGTTGATACAACAGATGTTCAGAAAATATTATTGATTATTAATAATAATATTAATAATTATATAATAATAATATTTAAAGGATAGGAATAGTTAAATAAATAAACACATTATAAATTCAATTTAATAAAATATTTATTAAAAAAAAAAAAAAAAAAAAAAAAAAAGTTATTTTCATCGTTTGACCAGCATCAGTCAATCCATCTTTTTATAATAATATAATTACATCAACAATTTATAATTAATCAATTACTCAAAGCTGATAAAAAATATTATTCCAAAAAGATGAATCACTGACTTGTTTGAAGGATGAAAATAAATAATAAATATAATAAATAAATATCACTTTTTTATATATAATATACAGAAGTCAGTCTTGGAATAATATTTTTTTTTTTTTCTTTTTGGAATTTACAAGTTGTTTTTGTTGTTGTTGTTGTTGTTTTTTTTTTTTTTTAATTTGATGTTTAATCTACTTCTTCAACAGTTGGTCCAGAGTAGTTGTTACCTCCAGATTGACGGAATTGTGCTCCACAGTCTTGTGCAGGATTACCACCACCACCTTGATGAATCTTGGTCATGATGGATGAACATATTTTTTGTACTTCTTGTAATTTGTCATTATACTCTTCTTTTTCAGCAAGCTGGTTGTTATCTAGCCACTGAATAGTATCATCACAAATTTTGGTGACTTGATCTTTGTCATCTTGATTAAGTTTTGAACCACTGTCTTGAATAGCCTGTTTAACTGAGAATATATAAGTTTCCAATTGATTACGAGCTGAAACTTTTTCTTTTTGTTGATTATCTTGATCTTTATATTTTTCAGCTTCAGCCAACATGCGTTCAATTTCTTCACGAGACAAACGTCCCTTGTCATTGGTTATTCTGACATCACTTGAACGACCACTGGCTGTATCCTTGGCTGTTACATGAAGTATTCCATTAGCATCAAGATCAAATGTTACATCAATCTTAGGTACTCCACGTGGTGCTGGTGCTATTCCACTTAATTCAAATTTACCAAGTAAGTTGTTATCCTTGGTCATTGCTCTTTCACCTTCATATACTTGAATTCCTACACCAGGTTGATTATCAGCATATGTGGTGAATGTTTGTGATTGTTTACATGGAATTCTAGCATTTCTTTCAATGATATTGGTCATCATTCCACCAGCAGTTTCAATACCAAGTGACAGTGGTGCAACATCAACAAGAAGTACATCTTGTAATGTTGATGATTTATTACCTTCACCTGTTAAAATAGCTGCTTGTACAGCTGCTCCATATGCTACTGCTTCGTCAGGGTTTATTGAAAGATTAAGTTGTTTGCCACAGAAGAAATTTTGTAACATTGACTGAATCTTTGGAATTCTGGTGGAACCCCCAACGAGAACAACATCATGGATTGATCTTTTATCCATTTTAGCATCAGCAAGAGCTTTTTCAACTGGCTGGAGTGTTGCTCTAAAAAGATCAGCACATAGTTCTTCAAAACGTGCTCTAGATACTTTTGTATAATAATCAATACCATCAACGAGGGCATCAATTTCAATAGTAGCTTCTGTACTTGATGACAATGTACGTTTAGCACGTTCAGCTGCTGTTCTTAATCTTCTTAAAGCTCTTGAATTACTTTTAACATTTTTTTTATATTTTCTTTGGAATTCAGTACATAAATGATCAACCAATCTTGAATCAAAATCTTCACCACCTAAATGTGTATCTCCAGCTGTTGATTTAACTTCAAACAATGAACCTTCATCAATTGATAAAATAGATACATCAAATGTACCTCCACCAAGATCAAATATAAGTACATTTTTTTCTCCTTTTAAATTTTTATCAAGTCCATATGCTAAAGCTGCTGCAGTTGGTTCATTGATGATTCTCAACACATTTAATCCAGCAATAGCACCAGCATCTTTGGTAGCTTGACGTTGTGAATCATTGAAGTAAGCTGGTACTGTTACAACAGCATCTCGTACTTTTTCACCAAGAAATGCTTCAGCTGTTTCCTTCATTTTAATAAGTACCATTGAGCTGATTTCTTCTGGATTAAATTTCTTAATTTCACCACGATATTCCACTTGTATTTTAGGTTTTCCAGATTCACTTATTACCTTGAAAGGCCAATGTTTGATGTCAGCTTGAATTTTTGGATCATCAAATTTACGTCCAATTAAACGTTTAGCATCAAAGACTGTATTTGATGGATTCATTGCAACTTGATTTTTAGCTCCATCACCAATGATACGTTCGGTGTCAGTGAATGCAACATATGATGGTGTTGTTCTGTTGCCTTGATCGTTGGCGATGATTTCAACTTTTCCTTGTTGCCACACACCCACACATGAGTATGTGGTACCCAAGTCAATTCCAATAGCAGGCATTGTTATTGTTTTATTTATATTTAACTTCTCACTTGTTACTTGTTTAATGTTTGTTTGTATACTGGTACCGAGACTAGCCAGTCACCTCGTTTATATAGTCCCACTCAGCTCAACTCAAGCAAGCGTAGAAACTCATGAAATTTCGAGAATTTTATTGTATAGAAATTCTATTAATTTCTATACAATAAAAAAATTAAAAAAATTAAAAATTTTAAAAATTATTTATTTTTTATTTTTTTATATTATTATTAAATTAATAAACAATATAAATTTTATAATTATTATTTATTTTATTAATTTAAAATTATTTTTTATATATATTTTAGAGTATGATAGAAATTTCTCGACTGGTTTACTTTTTGTTGTTATATTTTTATCTTGTCAATATTATTACATGATGATGTCAGTAGCTAAAAAAAAAAAATTCATATTAATTTATTTTATTTTTTGTATAAATAATTTTATTAATAATTATATTTTTTGAATATTTATTTAGTATTTTATAAATTTATATAGATTTTTATACAAGTGGAACAAAGATAGTAGTAAAATCAATGAATGTTCTGGTCGGTAACTTGGCTGTCTAGAAGCTTCTTCATAAATCTAGATTAATCTACATACAAATGTTAAGTACTGTAAACAATTGCAAATATGTGTATGTGTGTTATTTTTATTTCTCGTAATTTCTCGTTTGTTCAATCAGCTGTCTATTAAAAAAAAAAAAAATAACAAACAATAAATAAATAACAGTTGTAGCTTTGTAGTTGTGTATATTAATGTGTCATACAATTTTTAAAATAAAATATATATGATATTAATTATACCTATTAAATAAATAAAATAATGTAAAACAGTATTTTTTTGATAATTAATTTGACTTTATTAATTATTATTGATGAAAATAGCTAAAGTGTTGATATCATCTTGAAGATATTGACACACCAAGATGTCAAGATCATGTATGTAATTCAAGTATTTATATTAACATGTTTATAAATTATGTCAACAAAATTTTATATTTTATTAGTTTCATAATTATAGGTCTTGAAATGTCAACATGGTACCAATTGAAACATCAAGTTAATATACACATAAAAATATTTATTTAAAAAAGCAACATGACAATCAAGATGATATTGTTGTATATATTTTATCAAGTACCAACATCATCATTCAATCAAGGTAACTGTTAAAATTAAAAATATTATTTTACTTTTTCATTTGTTAATTTGTCTACTTAAATTTATATATTTTAAAACAGTCATTAATTTGTCATTAAAAATTTAAATTAATTATATTATATTTTTTTGTAATAATAATAAATTATTATGCTCAATAATTTTATAAAAATGGATTGAAAAGATGATTATTAGCACAAACTACAACGTCCACGAATATCATCAGCATTATTATTTATAGGCTTTACGTTAGATTTACCAATAATTGTTGTTATCATTTGATTGATAACTTTTTTCAATTCCTGAATCATTACCTCTAACTTGAGTATGATTTATTTCATTTATATTATCTTTTGAAAAATAAAATTGACTTCTAAGACATGGTTGTACTTTTTTAAAAGTATCACCATCACTGACACTTGCTTCTTTTTCATAATCAAAAGTATTTTTTTTTGAATCAACCATATTAAAACCATTTAAACACTTTGTTTTATTTTTCTTCAAAGATGCAATTCCTATAATAGAATATAATTTATATATAAGTAATTAAAATATTTTATATATTAAATAATAGAAAAAAAAAATATATTAAATAAACATACTCAGAGTAGCCATTGAATAACAAGGTTCATTTAGTTGTTCATCATCAAATATAGAATCATTTGAAGTATTACTTGATGTTGCTTTTTCATTTAAACAAGTAGCATCACTTGTTAATTTTTCATCAATTAAACACTTGGTATTGCTTGTCTCTTTGATAATTTCTAATTCATGATTTTGAGCTGATTGTTTTACTAGCATTGAACATTCAATAGCTTCATTTCTTTTACGATCAGATTCAACAAGAATTCTTGCTTTTTCATGATCATGTCTAACTTTAAATGTCAACCATACCATTACACCAATAATTACTATCACCACATGATCAATCATTTTAATATATTATTTATTTTTTTTTATTATATTTTAATAACACTCGTGTTTATTAAATTATATTATTTATATTAAAAATTTATAAAAATAAAAACAATAAATAATAATGCAACTTGATGCAACAATACAGGTGCAAATATGCCACGTGCATAACTGTGTGCACAGGTATAAAATGGACAATATGTTTTTAGCATGGACTTGTTGCCTGTTGCTGCTGTCAATAGAAAAACCGGTTAGAAAA
The DNA here is from genome assembly GCA_011426435.1 of Lysiphlebus fabarum. Lineage (NCBI taxonomy): Eukaryota > Metazoa > Arthropoda > Insecta > Hymenoptera > Braconidae > Lysiphlebus > Lysiphlebus fabarum. The sequence continues at coordinate 177,155 of WSYQ01000216.1, read as the reverse complement.
TTCAACAATGAATCATCATATATTTTTACAGTAAATTTATATATTGACGTATGATTATTTATTAACTCTCTTTTTAATTATCTTTACCATTTTTTTTTTTTATTGAACCACTAAATAATTAATTTATTTTACAACAAAATAATAAAAAAAAATTTGTTATTTTATTTATAATTAATTAATTATATGTCAAAGCTATCAACATGTTAAATTATCTTGATTTATTTTATTCGAAATATAATAATTTCAATTAAAAAAAAAATAATACCAATTGTATAACCAATGCCAAGTATCAAAAAACCAGGTATAAGATCATTCAACTTGATGTATTCTTTATCAATAATATCTCCATCATTATTATCATTATTAAAATAATATTTTCTTTCAATATTACCAAAATGTGAAATAATACCACTTTCAATAAGTATCTGTAAATTTCTATCAATATCATTTAGATATGGTAAACCACGCCATACAGGAAAACCAAGTGGAAAACTTGTTAATGCTTCTGGTAATACACGTAAAATATGTGAATTAAATTTTGTATTAACTGATGATGAATTCATCAATGCTGTTAATGCCATTGTTTTATTTTTACCACTAATTAAATCTTGAAGTTTTTTTTCATAATCAATACGTTCATATCCAATATAATTTTCAAATACTTTATAAAGAAGTTTATTTATATTTGTATTTGTATTATTATTGTTATTATCATCATCAAATGTTTGATTACCAATAAAAAAAATTTTTGTATTTTTTAAACCACCAAGTTGTATTCCTGAACTCAATAATTCTTTAATTGTATCAATTTTATTATCTGGTTTAGCTAATAATCTACCTGGCATTGATGCTAAATAAAATTGTGTTAATATATAACCAAATATAACCCAAGAAATAAATAATATTCTGTATGATAATTTAATTGGTTGTTTATTCCATGCAATACCAATTATTATTGCAGTAATTTCTAAAAATAATAATTTATTAAATAATGTAAATTTAATAATAATTGCAAATAATAAAACAATTATTATTGAATACCATACTGTTTTATCAAGTGGTGATATTAATGCTAAAAATGATACACCAGCAGATTGAACTGGTACAAGAAATACAAGTTGTACAACTTCATATGCAACAGTATAATCAATATCATCTTTTGGTTGCCATACAATACCACCAATAATTAAATCAATTGATTTATTACTACGTAATGATCTAGCAACTTTATCAGTTTTCATAATATTTTTAGAACCTTCCATTTCTGATAAATTAATTGTAAAATTAAGATGATTTGCAATAACACGTAATATTGGTAAATCAATACCAATATATTCATAAATATTATTATTTTTTTTAATAGCATGAATATATGGTTCATTATCTAAATAAGCAATATTAACAGAACAATTATTCATTTTCATTTTATCAAATAAAATATTATTTATTATCCATTTATTATTATTTTGACATTCACCAACAATTACTGGTTCCATTGGTTCACGTAATATATTTGGTTTAAATTCTTTACTTTCCATTGCTAAATAATAATTTTTAACAAAACCAATTATAACAATATTTGATATTTTTTTAATCCATAATAATTTTATTAATATATTTGATTCATTTATAAATAATTTTTTATTATTAAAATGTTCAATTAATAATATTGTATATGTACAACCAAGACCACCAATTTCATTAATTTTAATTTTAAATTTATCAATTTCATTATGATTATTTAATAAAATAAATATATTTAATGTTGTTTTATGTTTTTTATTTTTTACATTATAATTTTCAGTTAAAACAATTGTTGAACGATTTTTTTGTAATTCTTTTAAATAAATATATGATATTTTAATATGTTTATTTAAAATAACTGTTATTCTTGTTGGTTGTTGATATAAATATGTTGTAACAAAATTATCAAGACATGAAATTACTGGTAATAATTTTTTATAAACAAATAATTCACTTTTTGTTGATAAATTAAATAATTCATAAATATTTTCTTCTTGGATTTTTAAATTTTTTGAATTTAATACTTTACAAAATGTTAAATTATTTGATATCAATGTGAAAATAAAAAACAATACCATGTTGATGAGAATCATTTTGTTGACTGTGATTTTTATTTGATACATATACATTGAGCATGTTAATCGTATACTGGATTTGTTGATGACATGATTACAAATAGTAATGTTATATTAATACAAACAACATAAAAAAAATAAAATAAAGATTGAGTTGTGATAAACAAACTGGTAATTTACATTTGTATATAGATATTTATTATCTAGAATTTTTTAAAAATTGCATTGTTATCAATATTAAGTGAACACATCGAGTCACAGTTATGTGATTGTTTTACATTAAATGCAATTATGTTATTGATACCATCAATAACATAAAATTACTATGACAATAAATTATTACATTTTTTTTTTTTTTGATCTTTGTGTTAGATTATTAAAACCAGATGTCCTGTGATAAGTTCAAGGTTTATTCAATATTGATTACGTGTAGTTTATTTATTTAAACATGACAACAAATAATGATATGATAATTTGGTAGACACAAGTTCAACTATGTATTAATATTTCATGTGAAGTTATTGAAAAAAAGACTTGATAATAAAAAATTAAATGTGCATATTTAAATTTAACATATCCCAATTTGTATTAATCGAAAAATTATAATTTCAATAATTAAAAAAATAAAACCAATTGTACAACCAATACCAAGTACAAAAAAACCAGGTAAAAGATCATTCAACTTAATGTTGTTTTCATCTATTTCATCATCTAAATAATTTTTTGTTTCAATATTTTCATAGTATGTAATGATACCAGATTTAATAAGTCTTTGTAAGCTATCATCAATATCATTGATGTATGGTAAACCAGGCCATACAGCAAAACTAAATGGAAAACTTGATACAATTTCTGGTAATACACGTACATAGCGATAATCAAGTTTAGTATCAGCTGTTGAAGTATTCATCAATGTTAAAAATCCCATTGTTTTATTTTTACCAGTTAATAAATGTTGAAGTTTTTCATTAAAAACATCACGTTCAAATAAAATTAAACTATCAAAAATTTTACTAATAATTTCATTTGATAATGAATCATCATTAAATGTTTTATTTTGAATAAAAAATTTTTTTGCATTAATTGTACCACCAAGTGGTATATCTGAATTTAATAAATCATTAATTGTATTAATTTTATCTTCAGGTTCAGCTAATAATCTACCTGGTAATGATGCTACATAAAATTGTGTTAATATAAAACCAAATATAATCCAAGATATAAATATTGTTCTGTAATAAAATCCAATTGGTTGTTTATACCATCCAATACCAATAATAATAGCAATTATTTCTAAAAATGATAGTTTAACAAATAATGTAAATCTTATTATTATTGAAAATAATAAAACAATAATTATTGCAAACCATACTAATTCATCAAGAGGTGATATTAATGCTATAAATGATATACCTTTTGAATGATCAGCTGGTATGAGAAACACAAGTTCCACAAATTCATATGGAAATGTATAATCAACATCAATATTTGGAAACCATGTGATGCCACCAATTAAAATATCAATTGTTTTATTACTGCTCATTGTTGAAGCTATTCTTTTTGCTCTAGGATCATTTTTATTTCCTTCCATTTGTGATAAGTTGATTGTAAAATTAAGATGATTTGCAATTGATCGTAATATCAATATATCAATACCACTATATTCATAAATATTATTATTTTTTTTAATAGCATGAATATGTGGTTCAAGATCTATATAACCAACATTAACAGAACAATTATTCATTTTCATTGATCCAAATAATGTATCATTTATTATCCATTTATTATTTCGACATTTACCAACAATCACTGGATCCATTGGTTCACGTAATATATTTGGTTTAAATTCATTACTTTTCATTATTAAATAATAATTTTTTACAAAACCAATTATAACTATGTTTGCTGTTTTTTTAATCCATAATAATTTTGTTATGATATTTGATTCTTTAATAAATAATTTTTCATTATTAAAATGATCAACTAATAATATGGTATATGTACAACCATGTCCACCAATTTTATTAATTTCTATATTTATATTATCAAGATCATTATGATTTTTTAATATTATAAATATATTTAATGTTGTTTGATGAAATTCATTTTCAACATCATAATCATCAGCTAAAACAATTGTTGAACGATTTTTTTGTATTTCTGCCAAATAAATATGTGATATTTTAATGTCTTTAGCTAAAATAATTGTGATTCTTGTTGGTTGTTGATCCAAATAAGTTGTAATAAAATCATCAAGACAAGAAATTAGTGATAATAAATTTTTATACTCAATTAATTCACTTGATAAATCAAAGAGTTTATAATTTTTTGCTTCTTTGTATTTTAAATTTTGTGTATTTATTGATGATATAAAAAATAACAATACCAAGTTGATGAAAATCATTTTGTCGACTGTGATTTTTATTGGATGAATTCATTGGATATGTTAGAGTAATGTTATATTAATACAATTAGAGAAAATATATATATATATTTATTAGAGATTGAATGGTGATAATGAGGTAATTTTATATTTTTATGGACATTCAATATCTATTTTATTTTTTTTTTCTAAAATGTAATATTGTTTATCATATAAATGATGCATGAAAGTAAAATTCATGTGAAAAATCAAGTCACAGTGATTGTTTTCATTTAAATACAATGTAGTTACTAAAAGTAATTGATATCATCAATAAAAAAAAAAATTATCTTGCAAAAAAGTTTTATATTTTTATGATTTTCTGTTAGATTGTTAAAAAACTATAGGCAATTGGAACGTGCATTATTGATTACAACTGTTTTGCATGTACAATTTATTTATTTACAATATTTAAGAAATAATATCATACATATTACTAGACAAATTTTAGTTTGACATTATTTAAATAAATAATAATTAAATAGTTTCTTAATTTATGTAAATATACATTTACAATTATTCTTTTTTTGAAGTGTTAAATTGAAGTAAAATAACTTCATATGTGACAATTGTCCTAACAACCTGTCACATTTAATTATTTCAGAAAAATTAGTTAATTATTATTTAATTGGATACAAATTCATTCAAAGGTGTAACTTACACTTAGCATAAATATTCAAGTCACTGAAAAAAATTTCATTCCTGTTAGAGCAACTTCATCAATTGCCAATTGATTTTGAAGCCACTGAGGCTATTAAAAAATTAAAAAATAAATTAATTAATATTTAGCATAAATTATCTTGTTAAAAAAAATACACTTGACCACAATTTTATTCATTATTTAATTGGTTTAAATTTTTTAGAAAAAAAAATAAAAATACCTCTATACTTATTCTGTGTTCCTGATAAATATAAAAAATTTTTCGAAAATTAGAAAGACCTTCTTGCTTCATCTGTGTTACTAATACAATTTGAATTTTAAATTTTCGAAAAAATCATAAATTTGTATTAGGCAAATATAATAACCAAAGAGGTATTTGAATTTTTTTTTTTTTTTCGAAAAAAAAATTTCAATTTTTACTAGGCAAATATAATGACTGAAGAGGTATTCGATTTATTTTTTTCGAAAAAAATTTTTAATTTTTATTAGGCAAATATAATAACCAAAGAGGTATTTGAATTTTTTTTTTTTTTTCGAAAAAAAAATTTTGAATTTGTATTGGGCAAATATAATAACTGAAGAGGTATTCGACTTTTTTTGAGGCAAAAGAAAATCGTTGAAATTTTTTTCGGAAAAATTTTGAGTTATATCAGGGTTTTAGGGCTCGAAAAGAGCTATTCGCTTCGCTTAACACTTTTTTTCTAGGATCGATATTTTTCGATATATCGATAGTAACTTATCGAAAAATGTATCGAAAAAAATTCGAGATATATCGATATTTTAGAGCTCGAAAAGACGATTTCAAATCGATTTATAAATTTTTTCTACGATCGATATTTTTCGATATATCGATGGTAACTTATCGAAAAATGTATCGAAAAAAATTCGAGATATATCGATATTTTAGAGCTCGAAAAGAAGATTTCAAATCGATTTATACATTTTTTCTAGGATCGATATTTTTCGATATATCGATAGTAACTTATCGAAAAATGTATCGAAAAAAATTCGAGATATATCGATATTTTAGAGCTCGAAAAGACGATTTCAAATCGATTTATAAATTTTTTCTACGATCGATATTTTTCGATATATCGATGGTAACTTATCGAAAAATGTATCGAAAAAAATTCGAGATATATCGATATTTTAGAGCTCGAAAAGAAGATTTCAAATCGATTTATACATTTTTTCTAGGATCGATATTTTTCGATATATCGATAGTAACATATCGAAAAATATATCGAAAAAATTTCGAGTTATATCGCACTTTTAGAGCTCGAAAAGACGATTTCAAATCGATTTATACATTTTTTCTAGGATCGATATTTTTCGATATATCGATAGTAACTTATCGAAAAATGTATCGAAAAAAATTCGAGATATATCGATATTTTAGAGCTCGAAAAGACGATTTCAAATCGATTTATACATTTTTTCTAGGATCGATATTTTTCGATATATCGATAGTAACATATCGAAAAATATATCGAAAAAATTTCGAGTTATATCGTACTTTTAGAGCTTGAAAAGACGATTTCAAATCGATTTATACATTTTTTCTACGATCGATATTTTTCGAGATATCGATAGTAACGAATCTTAAATTTTTTTTTTTACCTCTTTGCTCATTCTATGTTCCTGATTAAAATCGAAGATTTTTTCAAAAATTCCTAATACAATTCGAATTTTTTTTTCGAAAAAAATTTTGAAATTTTATTAGGCAAATATAATGACTGAAGAGGTGTTTGAATTTTTTTTTTGAAAAAAATTTTGAAATTTTATTAGGCAAATATAATGACCAAAGAGGTGTTTGAATTTTTTTTTTGAAAAAAATTTTGAAATTTTATTAGGCAAATATAATGACCAAAGAGGTATTCGAATTTTTTTTTTCGAAAAAAATTTTGAAATTTTATTAGGCAAATATAATGACTGAAGAGGTATTCGAATTTTTTTTTTTATTTATTTATTTAATTAAATAAACTAATAAATTAAATAAATTAAAAGTGTTTATTTTTTTTTATTTTACATGAACGTAAATTATATATTTTTCGTCGTATATTTATTCATTTTGTTTTGAATAACACACAATAATAAAATCAATAAAAATAACACATTTTTACTGTTTAAATATTATTTTAAATCTGCATGTTTATTTAAAACATTTTTAAATATTTATTTTACTTTAAAACTCAATAATATTTTATTGTTTTTAAACTAAAAAACTAAATAGACAAAAAAATAAATAAATAATATTTCTAATTTTTATCATTTCTAAAATATTAAAAAATAAAAAAAGTAAATGATAAATTGATGTTGTAATATTATTCAAGAATTATAGATCATACTAGATATACAACCTTCAAGTATTAATTTCATTTTTAATTTTACGTAAGATTATAAATTAAAATATTTAAATTTTATAAAATTTTTTTGTTAAAAAATATTATATAAATTATAAATATTCATTAAAAAATAAATAATTTTAAAGACAAGGTCACGAACTATTTAAACTATTTTAAAAAATATTGATATATATATGTCCAATCACTTTTTCTCACACACTGGGTGTGGTTATACAAATTTTAGATAAATTTATAATATCATTGACCGTGATATAATAAAAATTCATTAGATACCTTAACTATCAATAATAATTTCGTCATTGTATATCATTTAATAGAATAGTATATAAACTGATAATTTTTTGGTAAAATGTATCAATCGTTCAGAGTATCTGATCAAATAAAGTCACAATGGTATTCAAGGTATGTCATACACTTTAAATTATAAAATAATTATTTATAATATAATAAATTAAATATATATATTTTTTTAAAAATAATTACAGTTAATCAGTTTGTTCACCTTGGTGGTAGTAACAAGTGCTAGTTACACTCCATTTGCATCAATTGCTTATACATCAGGTTCACCTTTAGTACATGCATATGCACCACTTGCTTCAGGTGTTGCTTATACATCAGGTGTATCATTGGCTAATGTTAATTATGCTTCATATTCACCATTAGCTTCTTATACTTCATATGCACCAGTTGCATATACTCCAAGTGCATCATTAAGTTATGTTTCTCCAGTATACAAGTATGTTGAACCAGTTGTTGTTGCTAATGCCACTGAAGAACCATTTGATTCTCATCCTAAATACAACTTCAGTAAGTCAACTTTAAAATAAAAACAAAATTATTTTTTTAAATTATTAACATATATGTGCTTTTTTTTTATTTTTTGATACAGAATATGATGTAGCAGAATCAAAAACTGGAGATTATAAAAGCCAAGAAGAAACACGTGATGGTGATACAGTTAAGGGTAGTTATACATTTATTGAGAGTGATGGAACTAAAAGAACTGTTGATTATACAGCAAATGATGCTGATGGTTTTAATGCTGTTGTTAAAAATGAAGCAGTTTCAAGTACATCTACACCAACTGTTGCAAAAACAACTATACCAACAGCTACAGTTGAACATGAAACTGTTGAACATTATCAAGAAACTCCAACATTTCAATCATCACCATTTTCACATGCATATATTGCTCCAGTTGCTCCATTTGCATGGTTCCGAAAATAATTTAAAAATTAATTCTTCTATATCAGCTATCATTGAAAAATAATATTAAATTATCAAAAAAATTATAAATTTACTTTTTTTTCCAATAAATAAATGACATATAATTATTTTCTTTTATTTTAATTTTAATTTAAATATATTTTTGGAATTGGAAAAAAATAAACAGATACTCATTGATTATTCAAAGTTTTTCTTTTTATTTTCTTTTTATTCGCTAGTCGACTAGCGTTTCGTACAACACGGCAAACGTAAAACGTATTTATTTATTTAATTTGCCTCACGTTTATTAAATTTTTTTTTGTTATTTTTAAATACTACAAATTGTGAGAACATTATCATGAATTTAAAATTAATCAATTTCCTTTGAAATTTTTGTTAATTTTTTAGCTTTGTTTTTTTTCTTTTAAAGACACTTATTATTGTGTTTTTTTTTTTTTTTTTTAATTGCACGAAATTTTTTTCTCTTTAGTGTTAACAATATGCGACAATTTTTTTTTTTTATTAAAAAGTTTGAAATAAATGTCGGGTGACATTGATAGATAGGCACATGACTCAAAATTTTTTTTTTTTATAAATTCTATTCGCAGTTATTCTAAAATTTAATTTTATCAATATTTTTTATTATTGATTATTTTTCGTTTTTTTTTAATGCATATTATTAGCTGCATTTTAAAATTAAAATTGCATGTAGATTATTAAAATTTGATAACACAAAATGCATGTTAAAAAAAATTAAATATGCAGAAATATTTAAAAAAATGAGTATACAAACACATTAAAAGAAATGAAGTAAAATACTTTTTAAAAAACATGGAAAATAATGGGATTATTATCGAAAAAACTTATCAATAAATATATATGATTGCCAAGTTGCAAAAGACTTGAGAAAAAAAAAAAAGAAAAAACATTTTATAATAATTTAAATATTTTTCTATAAAGAAATTTATAAATTTTTTTTATCCTGCCTTCGTTACATTTAGAAAATGACTAATTATCCTCACAAAAATCAATGAATATTAATTATATAAAAAAAAGGGAAAAATTATATATACCTATATAATATTACACAATTAAAAAAAAAAATGATAAATTGTTTTTTAATAGTAACGTTATACGTTATTATATTTTTAAAATATTTGCAATATTTGCAAAATAGTATTTCTTTTTTTTAAATCAATTTAATAATATAATTTTTTTTATATATTTTTAAAAATTATTTTTCAGTGTACTAATATTGTGGTATAATTTGTTGGACGATTATGCATGTTGTAATTTAAAACCTCATAATTTAAGAGGATCTTTGATATTATATGCGTGCATTTGTTTGACAATAGAAGAATGAAATATAAATTTTCATTATATTATCATTATTATTTTTTTTCTTTTATTATTATTATTATTATTATTATTATTATTATTATTATTATTATTATTATTTGTTTCGTAATATTATCTTTAAAAGAGACGTGCTCGTCGTTTTATTTCATTACGACGCCACTGTGGCATCCGGTAAAATTCAGTACGACTACATTGAAGAATAACTTCAAATTCAGCATCTGATAAATGTCGCTGAAAGTAAAATTATAAAAATAAATATATGTATATTTATTAAATAATTAAATTTTTATTGTTAATAATTACCTCAAGATTGCAACGATCAACATCAGCAGGTAGTCTGTAATTTGTTATAATAAGCAAGTGATAAGGATATAGCTTTGGTGGTTCGGTTGGTGCAGCACCCATGTCCGGTAGTGATCTTCTCATATGATGACCGTGACTTCCAACTGTGACTAAACCTCCAGTGTACGTCGTTGATGAAGGCATAACACCAACGTCATTCTGACAATTTATTTAAAAAAAAAAGAAAACAAAACAAAACTCATTGATTAAAAATTATTAATAATCTAAACTCAATATATTTTTTAATTCTTTTTGTTTTTATATCAAAAAGATTCATGCTATTCAATTTGTAATTTACAATATATATAATTTTTTCTATTTTTATTTAAAACATGCCACAATCAACATGCAAAAAAAAAAACATTTTATTATTGACTTTGTGAATTTTTTTTTATAAATTAAATAATATTGTTGCATAAAAGTGTACAGGCATTTTTTTTTTTTTTTTCTCATAACAAGAGTGAGTGTAAGAAATTGAAATTTTAAAAAAATATTAAAAAAAAAAAAAAAGTTCAAGCAAACAAAAAAACAAACCATGCTTATTCTTCGTGAGTAGTACGGGGCTGATGTACATACCAGTGCCCTGCGATCCACGTCTGTGATGCTGCCTGTTGATACTAAATAGGTAATTGTTAACAAATTAGTTATGTAACATTTTTTTTTTTTTTTTAAATATTAAATAGTGGTCATTGTCTTTCTTTAACATAAAATAATTATAAAAACATACATGCTGGGATTAATATTATTTTATCATTGACATATTTTATCAAAGTTCAAAGAATACATTTTAAAATTTATTATTATGAATGACATCCTGGTTAAAATATTCTGAACAAAAATATTATCTATCAATAAAAAAATAAATTAAAAATTCATCAAGAATATTATATTAATTTTTGGTCAGAATATTTTGATAAAAATAAATTTTTATTTGACCACATTAGATGATAATTTATTTTACTTACTATCTGATTTTCCAGATGAAAAATCTGTGCTGTGAGTTTTATCACATAGTCCTCCACTGAATGAAAAATCACCCTGATAAAATAGAAAAATATAAATAATATAATTTATAAATTAATTAATTAATATAATTTATATTTTTTAACAAAATAAGAATTTATAAATAAATGAATTAAATGAAAAACAAATAAAAAAAATATATAAACCGCGACGAGATTGAGACTTACAGGAAGGGCAGATACAGAACCGCCAGTTGACGAGAAGGTGTGACTTCGCGGTGCCAAACCGTATCCCGGCTTTGGGATGTGCCGAAGTGAGCTAACAACTGAATTTTAAATCATCATACAATCGTCATAATTAAATAATAATAATGAATAATTTTTTTATTTTAATTTTTTTCTTTGACGATATAAAATTCACGCACATTATACGGATGCCCAACGTTCGCAACGATTATTTTTTTTTTATAAAAATTACGATAAAATAAATTTTTAAATAAATAAATATATATATAAGCAAGCAAAATTTAAAATAATAACTACAATAATTTTAGTAAAAGCAATTTTCAATTTAAAGCATATTTTTTTTATAATTTAAAAATTTTGATTGATTATATTTTTAATAAAAATTTTATCAATCGAAATTTTATTTTTTTCGAAACTCACTGCATTTTTTCGTGTTACTAAATTATAAATATAATTTAAATATGATAAAAATTGAAAATTAAAATTAAATTTTAAATCACGGATGCGTGCAAGTGTGTAAGTGTATTGTGAATATTGTGATTGATAGAAAAAAAAAAAAAACAACAACAAAGTACTCACCGATTGATAGTGTCTAGCAGCATTTGGAAGAGTGGAAGCACGTTGATTACCGAAAGTTGGATAATATCTAGGTGCTGGGGAACGAGTTGATGATCTTCCGGCTGATTGAAATCCGTATCAATTGACATAAACACGTATACAAAGACAAAACACACATCCATATAATAAAATTGCTCTTAATTATTAATTAAAAGTAAAAAAAAATATAAATTAAAATATTTATGTGATAATATTTAGTGTTATATTTTAAATGTGATTATGAAAAGATGCATAGTGAAATAAAAAATAACAAGAGTATTATGTGATTATTGTTTATGTTTAAAATTAATATTAAAATCATGCATAAAAAAAATAATGTAAATCCAATAAATAAGAATAATAAAGCAAACAGTTAATATTTAATTTTTGTTAGAATAATAAAATTGCTTATTTTTGCAGAGCAATAATTTAATATCAAAAAAAAAAAATAATAAAAATAAAAAGACTATTTACTTACTAAATTACATGCGATAAATATCCTTCGACAATCATTCTTCATAAATTAAATTAAAATAAAAAAAAAACTCACTTGCAGTATTTTGTAGCTCAACATGCAGTGAGTTTGATTGTTTTTTTTTTTTTTTTTTTATAATAAAAATATCCCGATAATAATAAAAAACATAATAGTTAAATTAAAAATTTAATAAAACCGAATGTAATAATAAAATAATTATTATATTATTTATTTTATTTTGCATTGCTTTCGTTAATAAAGTGGCGGAATTAATGTCAGTGTAATGTGCGAACGTGTGGACATGTATAAGATGACGTATTTATTTATTTTTTTATTTTTTTTAAGTCAATGAAAATTAATTATTCTTTATTTTTTTTATATAAGTATATTTATTATTATAATAAATTTTTTATATAAAAGATAAAACTTACCATTGTAACTTGGACCTGTACTTGATCTACAGCTTACACCATCGTCATCTTCCCAAAGTCGAGCATGATCAATATTTCTCGAGGGAGCTTTAAAAAAATTACATGATATTTTATTAAAAAATTTTTAATAAAAAGAAAAAATAAATAATTTATTATTAATAACTTACAAGCACCAACGGGACTTTCATAACGAAGTCTATAAGTTGGTTCTCTAGCTGCTGATGGTGTTCTTGATGCATTTCTTGGATCAACATTAGCAGCTCTATGTCGTAAATTTTCACGATTTTTTTCAATATCTTGAAGAAATACAGTTGCAATACCAGAACCAATTTTACTTAATTCATCTTGTTCTTTTTTTAATTTTTTTTCAACTCCTTTTATATAATTTTTTTCACCTTCTGAATAATTAATACGATCTTTATCTTTAGTTATTTTAACTTCATCATCTTCATCATCAGAAACTCCCTAAAATAAATTATTTATTTAATTAATAATTATTATAAATTGAAAAAAAAAAAAAATTAATAACTTACTTTATATGTATCTGACCATCTTCTACGTCGTTCAGGATCAGTATATGGATAAGGTGGTGCTGGAAAATCATCACGTTCAATTGGTGGTTTAGCACCAGGTGGAGGTTTCATTGCATCTGGATAATGTGCCAATTCAATTGGTTCATCATTATCAGCTTGACTATTAGCTGCTGGTGATTTTGGTCTTGTTTCACTTAATGCATCAACTAAAGCACGCATTCCTGATCTACTACTACGTCCACCACTGCTTCTAATTGATCTTGATGCTAATAAAAAATTAATTATCATCAAAAAGAAAATATTAATATTCAATTACAAATTATAATAATATAATAATTACAATTTGGACGATGAAAATGAGGACTTGTTGGTGGTTTATCATAAGGCTGAATTGGACGTCTTAAATATCCTTGAGTTGGTGTTTCAGTTAAATAAGAATAAGTACATATTCTTGATATATCATCACCACGTCCATATTCTCTTAATATTAAACCTGGACTTCCAGTTCGTGCTGGATAATAACCGTGCTAAATATATTTGAAATAAAAAAAATACATTAAAATATTTATTCTAACATAAAAAAAACAACAACAAAAATAACAAAAATATAATATTAAAATTGGGATAAATTAAAAAATAAATTAAGGATTAAAATAATAAAGGATACCTTGCGATTTAAGCTGCTATAAGGACTGCAAAATGACCCGTTGAGACTTGGGGTACGTGATCTCAATGAATACTAAATAAAATGTGCCAAAATAAATAATAAAATAAAAAATAAATATTACAAAATAATAATAACAAAATAATAATAATAATAATGAAGGTAATGTACAATTTTAATTTGTGTGTCTAATTAAATTAAATTAAAAAAAAAAAATATAGGTATACCTGTATTTCTGAGGCACTACTTGATATTGGTTCATTTTCTCTGTGCTGTGGTGTATGAATATCAGATGTACCATTACCATTACCATTACCATTACCATTACCATTACCATTAATAATACCATTTGTATCAGTTGGTCCTGGACCACATCTTGGATGCCATATTGCAGCACCTTGTAAATACATTTCTTCACCATCACCAAATGGATCACCACATTTTGTACAACGTGCACAAGTTGGATGAAAATGATGATTTTCACCAGCTTGTAGTACTTTTCCACTAATATAACGACTACAATATGCACATTTAACACCATATTGTTTTTGATAATCTTTTTCACAATATGGTACACCATCTCTGTTAATATTTAATTAATTTTATCAATAAAAATTCATTACCTATGTAATTATAACTTGATAAAAATGGTGTAGTTTTAATTATTATTAAATTTATAATAACCAGTTTTTTATTTTCATTTTCAAATAAAAAATATATAAATAATCAAGTTACCATAAATAGTTAAATAATTAAAAAGTGAAAATAAACTTACTTTCCCATGTACTCGCCATGAAGTACACTGTCACAACTTTGACATTTAAAACACCATACATGCCATTGTCTATCAAGTGCAACAAGAGCTTGTCCTTCTTGTAATTTTTCATTACATCCAGCACAAGCACCAGTTTCACCATTAGCTTGTTTACTAATTGAATTTTTATTTTTATTATTTTCAATTGTTTTATTATTACCAATTGGTGTTGTTGCTTCACGTACTGGTATAACAACACAACGATGACACAATGCTTGACCTATTAATTAATTAATCAATCAATTAATATACATAATTAATTTATTAAATTTATAATTTAATAATATACCTTGTACAAGTGTTACTTTTGTTCCTTGACCTAACAATGGTTGTCTACATCTTTGACAATGAAAACAATTTGGATGAAATGCATGTTTTTCACCAGCAGTTACAACATCACCCTCAACATATTCATGGCATCCAGCACATCTTGTACCCCAACGTTCACGATAATCCTAACAATATAAAATATTAATATAAAATTATATATTTTTTTTTTTTAAATATATAAAATATATAATAATAATTATTTACCTTGGTACAATAATATGCACCTTCTTTGGCAAAAAAACCACCTTGTGCAAGACTTGAATTACATTGTGCACATTTAAAACAAGATATATGAAAGTATTTATCTTGTACTCTCAATACTTCACCACTACATTTTTTTTTACATGATTGACAAAATGTTTTACCTGTAAAAAATATAATAAATACATCATAATTATTTTAACCCTGATCATGTATCATCATTGCAACTGATAATGTAATACTAATGTCATTTATTATTTTACAAAATATAATGTCAAAAAGTCAAGTTAAATGTCAAACTATTTAAATCAATGTTGCATTTTAAATCTGACTATTTAATTTTTTTAATTCACAATTATTTCAATTGTTATACTTTTTTTTTTTTTTCATTCATTCATTCATTCATTCAATTTTATTATTTATGAAAATTTGAGTCAATTTGTAATTGTACAATTTCAGGTGTACTCATAAATAATTCATCATAAATAAAAAATACAATTGTCATTGAAACAATTGATATTAAAAAAAATTATTATAAATTTTACAGTTATTCAAAAACTAGGCCAATTCAATAAATTTAATTATTTTATATATATATTTTTTTTTAAATATCTTTATGTGTTTATAAAAAAAAAAAAAAAAAAATCATTTACAAAAATATACATCAATAAAATTATCAAGGGAATTTAATCACACACCCACCTTAATGATAACAATATCGATTAATATTTTAAATTAATATTTTATTATTAAATAAAAAAAAAAAAATTTATTATTGTTTTAAATTCGACCTTGATGGTTCTCATTTGCTCTTTGAATCAAGTGTGTTTGTATATATATACAACATGACGTCATTTCTAATATAAAAAAATATTAAAAAAATAAAAAAAAAATATCCAATACCTCAACTTGAAATATAAATAAAGAAATGAAAATAAACATTAAAAAGTATATATTATTTTTGATAAACAACAATAACTTGTTTGTAAATTTAAAATAAGATAAAATAAAAGAAAAAAAAAAAAAAGTATTTATTTTTTGATTTAAAAAGTTTACTTTTTTTTTCTTTTAATGCATGTGTTTTAGAACAAGTGTGCTGATTAGCCTAGTTCGATTTATGAGTTGATAACAATATTAATAAAACATGCAAAGGACATATACATTTAAACTTAAACATGTCCATGACTTCACCGACAATATTACGTAACATATATTCCAGCCACGAGTATTTTGTGTTATTTAACAACTGAATCATCAATTCATTGAGTTATTTTTTTTAATCAATTTTATTTATAGATTATATTATTATCATAATTAAAATTATAAAATTAATATATATATTATTAAATACTATTTTTAATTTTATATAAATTAATGTTTTATATATATTTTTTTTTTATAACAAAAATAACAAAGAACATCTTTGTATAAAATAATTACATTCAGCTTTTTTTTTTTTGATTAAATAAAAAAATTAAAAACTCGAGGTGTGGCAATCAGTTAATTTAACAAATGAGTAATTAAAATAAACCAATAAACTATTAATGTAATAATAAAAATAATAATAAATTATATAGATATTTATATATATATTTTTGTAATGAAAAAAAAAAAAAAAAATGTGTAAAAGAAAGTCTAAGAAAATGTCAAACTAATTTTAGAATTATACCAATGAATAGAGAAATTTTCAAGTTGGGAAAAATAAAATATATATTTTTTTTAAATTTTTTATAAATAAAATTTAATTTTAATTTATTTTGAAATAAATAATATAACACTTAGGGCGTTTCTTTGCTGGGCAAAAGGAGAAAGGGATAAAGAACCGGTCAAATTGTTGATTATTTTCGTGTGGGTGAGGTCGAATTAAATGAAAAAAAAAAAAAATTAAAACCCTTAAAATATATATTAAATAATTATAAAAACAATTACCCATTATTGATGATTATTATTATTTCTTGTAAATTTTATTTGTTATATATATATCACTTGGTGTATATATAAAAATGAAATTTGTTTTTTTTTTTTTTTTTATTCAAGGTGTTGAAAAATACACATAAATGTTGACTTGATGATGATTTTGTTGTGAAGACGCCGAAAATATATATTTTTATTAATTTGTTTAATCAATAATTAAAATAAATAATACAAAAATATTTTATTTGACAGTATAATTATTGAAACACCTGATAATATTGACTGTATCATCCAGTGTATCTTCAATAGCACCAGGATCACTTCCGGATGTTTTTTTTTTTATTTATTGCGGAAGCACCAGCCGGGTTTAAGCCGCGATCAGCCGCGATATGAAGATTGAACAGAAGAATTATTATTATCGCGAATAAATTCTCGTCTTTTCTCGGTACACTTATACATACATTTATTTTTTAATATGTACACTTTGATATAATGTAAAAAAAAAAAAATGTTTTATTTTATGTACACTGCTCCAAGACCGTGTGTAACCCAATATATGTTTTTTATTATTTTTTATTTTTTTCAACGTCACGACAAATTTTAGTACTCAAAATGACCACACGTCAAACAGCGCACCAATAAAGTTGATTTATTTTTTTTTTTTTTTTTTTTTTTTTTTTTTTGTTATCAAAACGTCATTTATTTTTGTAAACAAAATAATAATAATAGTATGTATTTATTTATTATTAAATTATTAAACCATGTATGCATGTATATTTTATTATTATTTAATAATTTAATTTTTTATTATTTTTACATATTTTTTTATTTAATTATAACATGTGGTACAAATTTATACCTAGAGTAAAATAAAAAGTTTAAATATATTGTTTTTTAATAGATAAAAAAAATATATGTAAATAAAAATAAAACACCTTGATTAAATTTTTTTATTATTATTTTATTATTGAGAGATAAAAAAAAATATAGGATAAATAAGTCGTATGTTTTTTGAAAAGTGAATAGAATTGTGTAAATGATTTTTGCACACATATAATCATGTTGATCATCTACATGGTTTGACATATAATATATTTTTTTAGACTCGGAGCAAAGACCTGCAAAGACCACTAGTAAATAAAACAGTAGTCCACCACGAAGGACGTGACTCGAGGATCGTTCATAATGGCTGGTAAGTTATTAAAAAATATTTTTTTTACATATTAAATTAACAAATTTCTATAACGTAATCATTTTTTAATAATATTTGTTATTTGATTGTTAATATTTATGTACTTGTCAAACATTTTAATGGAAATATTATTTTTATATATTTACAGGAAAAAATCCATTTGATCATTTGTTGAAATCAATAGTTGTTACTGATGAAAATCATCAGTTTTATGATGTTGGTTCATTTGGTGAAAAATATGGTAATTTATTATATATTTTTAATTATTTTTTATCTAGTTAATATGATGATTATTTTTTGATCAATCATTGTAATACTACTTGACATATTTTTTCTTTTTATATTAAATATCTAATTATGTCAAGAGTATTGATGTAATAATTATTATTCAATATTAAAATGATACATTAAAATTTATAAATATTCATTTAAATTTAAAGATCGTTTGCCATTTTCAATAAAAGTATTATTGGAAAGTGCTGTAAGAAATTGTGATGAATTTCAAGTTAAAAAAAGTGATGTTGAAAAAGTACTTGATTGGGAAAAATATCAAGCAAATGATGATGGTGTTGAAGTTGCATTTAAACCAGCACGTGTTATATTACAAGATTTAACTGGTGTACCAGCTGTTGTTGATTTTGCTGCAATGAGAAATTCTGTTAAAAAACTTGGTGGTGATCCAGAAAAAATTAATCCAATATGTCCATCAGATCTTGTTATCGATCATTCAATTCAGGTGGACTTTGTACGAAGGTGATAAATTTTTTTAGAATAACAATTAAAATATATTTATTTATTTTTTTATCTTAATGATGGATCAAAATTTTTAATCTATACATAGCATGTTTTAAAAAAGAAAAAAAAAATCCAATTTATAATAAAAAATAATATAAATGATGATGATGATAATAATATTTAAAAAATTTTATTTCAGTGACAATGCTTTGAAAAAAAATGAAGACCTTGAATTTGAAAGAAATAAAGAACGTTTTTTATTTTTAAAATGGGGAGCAAATGCATTAAAAAATATGCTTATTGTACCACCAGGAAGTGGAATTGTACATCAAGTTAATTTAGAATATTTAGCTAGAGTTGTTTTTGATAAAGATACATTATTATATCCAGATAGTGTTGTTGGTACAGATTCACATACAACAATGATTAATGGATTAGGTATACTTGGATGGGGAGTTGGTGGAATTGAAGCTGAAGCTGTTATGCTTGGTCAAGCAGTATCAATGTTATTACCAAAAGTTATTGGTTATAAACTTGTTGGATCATTAAATCAATATGTTACATCAACTGATCTTGTTTTAACAATAACTAAAGTAAATAAAATATTAAAATTTAATTAAAATCAATATTAACATATATATTAATATACCTATATGTTTTTTTTTTTTTTTTTTAATTTAAATTTATAGAATTTACGTCAACTTGGTGTTGTTGGAAAATTTGTTGAATTTTATGGTCCTGGTGTTGCTGAATTAAGTATTGCTGATCGTGCAACAATATCAAACATGTGTCCAGAGTATGGAGCTACTGTTGGATTTTTTCCAATTGATAAACAAAGTTTAAATTACTTAAGACAAACTGGAAGAAATGAAAAACATATTGAAAGAATAGAAAAATATCTAGAAGCTGTTAAAATGCTCAGGTAAATTTTAATATAATATTTATTATTTATAATTTATTTTTAAAAAAATATATATTTTTAAAAGTATTAATTGATTTTCTTTTTTTAATTTTAATTTAGAAATTACAATGATGAATCACAAGATCCAATATTTACTGAGACAGTTACCTTGGATTTAGGAACAGTTGTATCAAGTGTATCTGGTCCAAAAAGACCACATGATCGTGTATCTGTATCAGAAATGAAAAATGATTTTCTCAACAGTCTTACAAATAAGGTATTTTAATATTTATTAATTAATTTAGTTGATGATAATAAGTATTGGCGTACGACAAACATAACCCAGTGATGACTCAAATAATGCATAACTGAAGTTAGTTTATCCCACCCTTTACTTGATATTTTTTTATTAATTTATTAATAGAAATTTCCAGAATATTATTTATATATTGTATATAATAAAAACTAATGACTTACGTGGGTTTTTTTTTTAATTTTTTTTTTTTTAAACTGATAACAAGTTATTTAATATTAGTCATAAAAAATGGTGTCGATGATTTGGCAGTTGAGCAATCAGGTAACTATCGCTGTGATATGATATATTTTATCCAAACATATTCCAACGATAGTTTGCCTGAGGCTCAATTGAGAGATTATAAAACTAAAATAATAATTAAACTAAAAAAAAAAAATATAAATTGTTGAGTAAGACCAAAATATATTGCTCTGTTGATCTAGCTTTATAAAAATTAATTCATTTATACAGCTAAATTATCAGAGTAATATAAATTGGCGTTTAAATTGTATCTATGAAAATTACTGAAAATTTAAAAAATTAAATTATGATACATACAAGTTTAAAAATTAAAATTAAATTAAAAAAAATAAATAAATAATATTAAAAAAGACTTTTAGAAATCTTCACCGAATGAATCCACCCCGGTGAGGGCTTAATTACAACCACACCCAGGTAGATTCAAACCGTTGGTGATATTCTACTTGTTTAACAAATCATATATTTATTGAAATTAAAATTAAACTTACAAAAGAATGATGTGTTGGAACCTGGTCAGTGTTGTCAGTGTTGATGACTAGTGATAACTTACTCCAAAGAAGTTCACTGAACCACTGACCGATGAGATGTTCCTGTTGGCACTTTTTATTCAGGGGCTGTTTTTTCCCACTACATTATTTTAAACAGCAAAACCAATAAGCATTAGACACACGTGACGTCAAGCACCACGAGTCTAGGTTTTTTTTTTCTGCCTCCGGTGAAATAAAATATTAACTGATAAACAAAAGTTAATGATTTAAACAATACTTAAGTTTAATAATTTTTTATTATTATTTTTTATTTCACACATTTGATAGACTGAGAAACAAAAAAATAAAATGATTAAATAATTATAAAATCATTAGAAGAATCTAGAAAGACTCGTCATCATTTGAAAAATAATATTTATTTAAAAAAAAAAAAGATGATAAAAATATCAAAAAATTTATTTGAAAAATAAATATATTTAAAAGAAAGAAAGAGAGAGAGTTAGAAAAAAAAAAAAATAGCACAAATAAGGTCAAAGTAATTAAATATTAAAATTAAAAATAAATTTTGATGATAAAAAAAAAAATATACAATTTATAAATTATTAATATTTGAAATAAATAAATAAACAAATTCAATGTTCAGGTTGGTTTCAAAGGATATGGACTTTCTCAAGAAAAAACAAAATCAGAAGGTACCTTTCAATTTGAAGGAAAGGATTATAAATTAACTCATGGATCAGTTGTAATTGCTGCTATAACAAGTTGTACCAATACCAGTAATCCAAGTGTCATGCTTGGAGCAGGTAATAAAATAATTAAACAATTTAATTGAATAATAAAATAATAAATAGTTAATTATTATTTAAATACTTTATTATATATTTAATAAATTACTTAATTGTCATGATATATTAATAACAGGTTTATTGGCAAAAAAAGCAGTTGAAGCAGGATTAACAGTTGCTCCATATATAAAAACTTCATTATCTCCTGGTTCTGGTGTTGTTACATATTATCTTCGTGAAAGTGGTGTAATACCAGCATTAACACAACTTGGTTTTGATGTTGTTGGATATGGTTGTATGACATGTATTGGTAATAGTGGACCACTTGAAGATTCAATTGTTGATGCAATTGAAAAAAATGAATTAGTTTGTTGTGGTGTTTTATCAGGTAATCGTAATTTTGAAGGAAGAATTCATCCAAATACAAGAGCAAATTATCTTGCTTCACCACTTTTAGTAATTGCATATGCAATTGCTGGTACAGTTAATATTGATTTTGAAAAAGAACCAATTGGTAGAAGAGTTGATGGTAAAGATGTTTATTTAAATGATATTTGGCCAACAAGATCAGAAATACAAGCTGTTGAACAAAAATATGTTATTCCAGCAATGTTTAAAAGTGTTTATGAAAAAATTGAAAAAGGTAGTGAACGTTGGGCAAATCTTATTGCTCCAGATAGTCAATTATATCCTTGGGATGTTAATTCAACTTATATAAAACATCCACCATATTTTGATGAACTTGAAAAAAATTTACCAGCATCAAGACCAATTAAAGGAGCAAGAGTATTACTTAATCTTGGTGATTCAGTTACAACTGATCATATTAGTCCAGCTGGTAGTATTGCACGTAATTCACCAGCTGCAAGATATCTCAGTGCACGTGGTTTAACACCAAAAGAATTTAATTCATATGGTGCAAGAAGAGGTAATGATGCTGTTATGATGCGAGGTACATTTGCAAATATACGTTTGTTAAATAAATTTGTTGGTAAACCTGGAACAAAAACTATATACATTCCAACTAATGAAGAAATGGATATATTTGATGCAGCTGAAAAATATAAAAATGATAAAACACCACTTATTGCACTTGTTGGAAAAGAATATGGTTCAGGTTCATCAAGAGATTGGGCAGCAAAAGGACCATATTTACTTGGTATACGTGCTGTTATTGCTGAATCATATGAAAGAATTCATAGATCAAATCTTGTTGGTATGGGTATTGCACCATTGCAATATTTACCTGGTCAAAATGCTGATACACTTGGTTTAACTGGATTTGAATTGTTTGATATTGAAATACCAGATAATTGTATACCTCATCAACAAATTACTGTTTATACAAATACAGATAAAAAATTTGATGTTATTGTACGTTTTGATACTGAAGTTGATCTCACATATTACAAAAATGGTGGTATCTTAAATTATATGATACGTTCAATGATATAGGTTTTAAAAAATTAGAAAATTAGAAAAATTACTTACTTAAAATTTGTTTTTTTTTTCTTTAACTGGTTGAAAAGGTATTTTTTAAAATATTTGAGGTAATTGAATTATTATATATCAAAATATATGCTGACAAAAATAAATTACAACAAAATTAATTTTATTTTTCGATTGTTTATTAAATTATTATTGTTAAATTAAATCAAATTTATTTTATTGGCATATATTTTGATGTATATAATCTTCTTTGTTTTTTTTTTATTTAAACCATTTTTTGACACTAATAAAAATATACTGTAAATAGATGCCATTATTTATCATGATTTTTGAAAAAATAATGTAATCTATTTAAATACTTGTGTCGAAACATACAAGTATGTTATTCGGGTGAAATAAATATATGTAGTATTTTTTAATTTTTTTTTTTTTTGTTTTATTTTGAATTATTATTGAGTAATCAAGATTTAAATAATTTTGAATAAGATGAATGTAAATTTTTTTAATAAAAATTATATTTGATAAATTTAATATTATTTTTTATTGTTAAATTGTCTTTTTAATTGTATTACATATTTAGTTTTATCAATTTCCTTAAAATTTTTCTGAAAAAAACATAATTTTGTTAAACATGAATTAAAATTTTTTTTGTTACTTTTGCTTACGTTTTTGTTGTTATTGTTATTTATATATAATTTATTTGATTGATGAAATTAAAACAATAATATATTAAAAACACTAAACACAAAATTTTAGTGCGTTTGAAAACTAAATGATATTTTATTATTTTAGAAAAAGCAAAAAAATGTATGTAGGAATTCAAATCTATTTTGAATCAGGAATTTGATTTTTTATTATTGAAGAAAAAGAAATACCTATTATCTATGTCAGTAAAAAAATATATATTTTTATAAAAATTAAAAATAATATTTAATAACAAAATGTCATATTAAACATTTCAATTTTATTAAAAAATTAAAAAAATATTTCAAATATTTAAATTAGAAAAAAATTTAAATAATCAAATTAAAGAAATTAAATATTTCTCAAACTTGGATAAATTTAATTTCATAATAAAAATAAAAATTCAGAGTAAAGAGTATCAATTCATTGTAATATTTATGATTTCAAAATTATCCAATCATATGTCGATAATCTTTAGTTTTATTATGATTACTTAAAAATGAAAATTCAACAAGTTGACGATCAGTTGCACCATAAAAATATGATGAATCAAATGATATACTATAAACTGGACTTGTTTTTCCTCTTAAATCTTTTATAAAATATAGTTGTATATATTTTTTTTGTCGTTGATCCCAAAGTACACATTTACCATTGTATTGTGTACCAGTTAACATTGTATTATTATAATCAGTTGATAAACAATATACTGTTGCATCAGTTGGATCTGTCCAAGCACCAATACATTTACCACTTCTTAAATCCCATTTTTTAATATCAGTATCATATCCACATGACAATAGACTATTTGAATTTTCCCAAACTAAATCCAGTGTACCTGCTCCATATTTCCAATCATACTTTATAAAATTTGTTTCTCTGCAACTTGATAAAATAACGACCAATTATTTAAAATTTCATTTTAAAAATGTAAATTTATATAACAGTAATATTATTTTTAAAAACTCACTATTCAATATCAAAAATTCGAAGTGGTGAACTACCCTGTGTTCCTGATGATCCAACAGCAAATTTTTTTTTATCTGGATCAGCTCCAAGTGACCATATTCTATCAGAAACACTCAGAATCATCATTGGTTTAACACCTTGAACATTTAAATTTTTTTCCCAAATCTGTATTAAAAAATAATTAATTAAATTAAATATTTAATAATTTATTTAAAATTAAAAATAATTTACCTTGATTGTTCCATCAGAACCACCAGATATAATTGCATCTTCAACTTCTTCAATTGCATTTATACTACATGAATGAGCTTGTTCAATTCCATAATTAGAATTATCATTTGGTTTTATTGACCAAAGCCAAATTTTTCCATCTCTGTGACCACTTACAATGTGATCATCACGTACAACAAATTTACAAATATCACCAACAATATTATCCCATGAATATATACAATTTTTTTTTAAATAATTTTTTGTATTTTTGTGTGTTGGTCGTTGATAACCATTGAGTCTACTTCCAGTATTCCACCATAGAATATCATTTGTTAAACTTATGTAAGGTATTGAATTTATTCTATCTAAACCAATTATTGTTTTTGTATATTTTCCTTTTATCCAATTGTTTGAAATTCGCCATTTTTCTCTCAATGACACCAGTGGATTGCATCTGATTAAAAAATATAACAACAATATATTATTAGATATTTTTTAATGAATAAAAAAAAAAAATAGATTTGTTGTAGTTTGTTTATAATAAAAAAAATGTAAATATAACCTTAAACTTAAAAAACTACCTTGCTTGAAATATTTTTGATAATTGATTAGTAATTAAAAGCCAATGACTTCTTTTAATCCAAACAGCATCATCACGAATTATTGAGTGAAACCTTTGACATACACAATCTAGTCTTAATAAATCAACAATACTACAATAATCAAATATTATTAATAAAACATCAGTAGGCAATTTGTCTAAGAACCATTTTTCTGTCATTTTTATTTACTTGACAAAAAAATAAACAATTACATATGTCAATGATCTCGTGAAGGCGCATGTGTACGTTCACATCATCATCATCATCATCATAATCATCATGACACACAGACACATCTAAAGTACAAGCAATTGTATTATTTGTTTAAGGTTTTATACTTATTTTTTAATATTTTATTATTTTAAAAAAACAAAAAAATATATGCAGGAAGTTATTTTGAATCAGGAAATTTGTTTTTTTATTATCAAAGTCATAATTCTTGTATTTATGACATATATTTTTTTTACAAAGTGAAAATAATGTATTGAATAGCAAAATATTATATTATAAATATTATTTTCATTAAAAAATTAAAAAAATATTTTAAACATTTAAATTAGACAAAAACTTTTAAAAATCAAATTATCAATATATAATTTTCTTAAATTATCAACATTATAAAAAATATTTATACGTTAAGTAACAATAATATTATGCATTTAGACTATAAGTAAAAATAAAATAAAAATGAAATTATATCTTCAAGTTTATTCATGGCACGTATCAATGGCATCTTTTGGATTTTTATAAACAATATCCACCATTTCTTTATCACTTTTTATATTTGTTTTTGGCATTTTTGCCTTGAGTATTGTCTGATAAACAATAAAAAATGCAAACCCAGTAATTGCTGTTGATAAAAACAATATATATATATATATATATTCATCAAATCATTATAATAAAAATTTATAAATGTATAAATTAAATTAACAATATATCAAACCTGCAAGTATTGAAAATATTCTAAATGTTTTTTGACCACCAATTTTTTTAAATAAAAATCCAATAATACAAGAACCAACAGCAAAACCTAATTAAAAAAAATTATAAATTAAAATTTTAAATAAATATAAAACTTTTATTTATCTTACCAAATCCATCATCCATTCCTGCAAATATTCCTTGTACCGTTGATGATGTACCTGGTGGTGCAATAACACTTGCATAGCCAACAATTATTGTATAACACAATGCATAACTTGGCCCTTGCATAATCAATTCAACCAATACAATCCACCATGGATTTGGTGCAATTGATATTAATAAAAATCTTAAAGCATAACAAAAAAAACAAAATGTCATACTATATCCATAGCCGAATTTTTTTAATATTTTACCTATAACATTAATAATTATTATTAAAAATATATATATATATATATATTTATCAATATTTAAAAATAAATAAATAAATTTTTATCAACCTGAGAATAAAAAAAATATAATTTCTCCACCAAGTGTTTCAGCAGCAACAATAAGACCTTCAATTAATTTAATATCAAATGTATTTGTATTACTAGCTAACTCTTCAACATACCAAAATAAAAAATAAATTATTAAACTATCCATTATTCCAACAATAATAGCAAATATTAAAAATAATAATATTGTTTTTCTTTTTAATAATTTTAAAATATCTTTGGTAATATTATTATTATTATTTATTATTGGTAACTAAAAAAAAAATATAGGTATATAAAAATTAAATTACCAAGTAATATTTTAACATAAAATAAATAATAATAAATACCTCAAGTTTTTTACAACAAATTGAATCAATAATTGTAAATACAATACATAAAATAAATGATGGTGTATATGAAACATTTAATTTATCATTCGATAATAAATCAATTAAATATCCAGTTATTGCTGCTGTTATTCCAAATCCAATTGTTCCCCAAACTCGTTGACGTCCATACAACATACTTTCACCTTCACCTAATTTTAATAAATTTTAATATCATCATAATGTCATTTAAATTATATAAAATTAAATAAATAATTAATAATACCAAGTACATCAAAACAAATTGCATCACTCATTGAGTTTGATACATTGAATCCAATATTTCCAATGGACATTAAAATAACAAACATCCAAAATGGTAAACTTGTATATAAATTTACTGTATCATTTGTAATAAAATCAGTTTGATTATTAACATTACTATTATTCTAAAATACAAAAAAATGAATAAATAATTTAATTAAATTGTTAGTTTTTTTATTTATACATTATTTTATTTACCTTACTATTATGAATTTGTAAATTTTCTGGTATAAAATATAATGAACCAAATGACAATGATGAAAAAATAATTATTCCAATAAAAATTAATTTTCTTTGATTATGAAAATAATCTAAAATAAATCCAATAATTGGTTTTGCAATAAAATATAAAATTGGTAAAACACCTGTTATTAAACCCATGACATCAGTTGTTATACCAAGTTGTTTACCATATACTGAAAGAAATGGTAAAATTGGTCCCATTGCTAAAAAAATTATTATTAAAAATTTATAAAATTTATAACACAATTAACATATTATTTAAATAAAAACAATATACAAACCTGCCATGAAAAAAAAATAATGTGCCTTTATAGGCAAGTGTAGCATGTTAACACCCATGATGATATTGAAGACTAAAATATATATAATGAATATATGTAAATCAACTAAATAAAATGATCTCCCTTCTCTTTGGTATTCTAAAAAAAGAAAAAAATAATTTAATTCAATAATAATGATAGTATTATAAAAATAAAAAACGTGGAATTAATAATAATAAAATGAATATTTAAAAATGATAATAATATATACCAATAAAAAAACGTTATGTTACCTATACCTGAAAAGTATTATCATCTTTTTTTATTTAATTTATTTGTTAATATCTTCAATGATAAATTAATCATATCTATATTTTTATCATTTGAAAGAGTTATATGTTTATTATTTTCGCATTCATCATGCTAGTGAGATTACATTTTTATCCTTTTTATTGTACCACATGTTATCTTCAAGCTTCAACAAAAAAAGCGAGAAAAAATGGATGTTAGAGATTTATTATTTTTAAATAATAATGTTAAGCTAAAATTTATATTGTTAATAAAATATTAATAATTATTTTTTAAATTATATAATTATAATTAATTAATTAAAAATATTTTATTGATAAAATTTACAAGTTTAAATACTCACTTCAATATCAATATCTAAATTTATTTTTTGTTGACCAACATCTGGGGCAATGTGGGGCCCTGGGGGGAAGCTGGGGCAGTCGTAGAGCTGTATTTTTTTTTTTGTATTTTTTTTCTGTTCTCTCTTTTTTCGTCAATGTTTTTTAATGCGAGTATTTTTTTTATTTCTTTTTCTAATTATCAAAGTATAAATATATATATATATATAGATATACTTGTTAATCTTGTTATAAAAAATTAACACAAAGCATAAAAATTTATTTAAATTTTATTTTTATAATAGGTGTACTTATTTAAGTTGAATAAGTTGATTTAAATTTTACCATTGTTGTTAAATTTAAAAAACAATAATATGCTTATTAATTTGAGGTTACGCTCAATTAATTTATTATCAACATGTCGATTTTTATTGATTATTATTCAATATTTATTGATAGTAATTATATTTTCATCAATATCTGTTACTAGTTTAACATCTTTTATCAGGGATCAGCCTAAAAATAATTGCAAGTATTTTTATTATTATTTTAAATAATTTATTTTACATTTCCCGCCAATATTTAGAACAATTAATTAATTATATTGTTGTTGTTGTTGTTGTTTTTTTTTTTTTTTATTATTGTTTTTAGTAACAGTATGTATTGTTAAAAGTCCAAATTTAAATGATAATATTAAAAAATATTGTCCAAATATGTATGAGGGTCATATCAATTGTAAAATTGTTGGAGACAGGTTTTTATAAATTTATTAATTTTTATTTATTTGATTAATATTTAAATTTATAATATACTTATAATTATTATTTATTTTTTTTTAATTGTTTAACAGAAGTGATTGTACAAGAGATTTGATTGCTGGTGTTGCTGATTTTACAGTTCTAGAAGCTGAAGATTTATCAGTTGCTGAAAAATTCTCTGAAGGAAATATTTTTGTAACACATGAATTACGACTTTTTGCTGAAAGTAAATAATTATTTAATGTAATTTATTTTTTATAAATTAATATAACTAATTAATTTGATTATTTATATTAAGGACCAGGAAGTGTAGACATGGTAGTATTGGTTAATGAAAATATTAATAGTATTGCTGATACAAAAAATAAACTTTTTTGTCATCCAGGATTTGATGCAAATGAAAATTGGACACCACTTTTTTCTGATGTTAGTTAAACAATCTATTTAATTATCAATATTTTTAATAATTTATTTTTTATTACATTTTTAAACAGTATTTTCAAGAACAAATTGTACCATCGAAATGTCAACGAGGTATGACACTTTTAGAAATTAAAATTTCAGCTTTATCAAGTTATTTTAAATCAGCATGTCTTGCTGGTAAATGGACAAGTGATAAAATTATTGATGAAAAATTAAGTATGTTTAAACAAACAAATGTTAATTGTTTTTTAAAACACAAAGACTAATTTATTTTTTAAAATTTTTAGAAGCTAAATATAGCAATTTGTGTGATCTCTGTAATTCTGGATGTGATGTTGGTGACATGTATCATGGACGTACTGGTGCATTGGTTTGTTTGACTGAAAATGTTGGTGATATTGCCTGGGTCAGACTTGATGATGCATTTCGTCATTTTAAAGTAATTTTCATTCACTTATTTATTACTATTTAATAACAATAATATTTATTTATAAAATATATTTACAGACTGACAATACCAACAGAACATTGTACAAATATTTATGCTCTGATGGTTCATTGAGACCAGTTGATGGTGGTGTACCATGTGTATGGATATCAAAACCATCAACAGTTATTGCAACAAGAAAGTAATTAATTTTTAATTAATTAAATAATTTAATATAAAATATAATCTTACAAATCACCATTGTTTTCTTATAGAGAACCAGCTCGTGAAATAATGCAATTAATTGAATCAACTAAAAAATGGAGATGTAAATGGCAACAAGAATTAATGTTACTTTTAACAAATTATATTGTAACTCCTTATGGACTTGGTGGAGTTAAAACAATTGAATCATATTTAAATAATTGTAAATTTTTTAATCAAATTTAAAATAATATTATTGTATTTTATTATTTTATGTTATCTTTTATTCATTTTTATTTTTTTAGATGATGAACGTGCATTTTTTTTGGATGATTGTTCATCATCAATAAAATGGTGTGTATCATCAAATCTTGAAGCAAAAAAATGTCAATGGCTCAAAGAATATTCATTTCATCATGGTATAAAACCAGGTATTGCTTGTTTACAACAACAAAATAAAAGAATGTCAATTGAAGCTATTTTAGACCAAAAATGTGATGTATTTATAGCAAAATCAGAAGATTTACAACCACTACTTGGGTAATTAATTTATATTAATTATAGGTATATTTAAAAATTATTAATCATTAAAATTATTTAAACAGTCTTAAACCAATATTGGAAATATTACCAAATGAAAAAAATTCATATGAATTACGTAAAATTGGTATTATTGTTATGAAAGATTCTCCATATAAAAAAATTGAAGATTTACGAGGAACAAGAGCATGTATGACTGGCTATGAAAGCATAGGTATGTTATAATAATAATAAATAAATAATTAATATAATTTTTAAATAAAATATTATTTAATTTGATTATTTTTAAAAGGATGGAATTCATTTTATGGAGTAATGAATAATAAAAGTTTAGATAATATTTGGAGATGTTCAAACTCAGAAGCCATGTCTAAATTTTTTTCATCAATTATATTTCCTAAAGGTCAAGAAAAAAATCATGTCAATGAAACTTATGAATGTTTAACAAGTGGAAGAGGTGATGTTGCTATTGTAGATCTTCGTGATATTTTTTATTTAAATAAAAATAATTTAAAAACTATTTGTGTTGATAAATCAAATGATCCACAGTGTATTTTATCATGGACAAGTCTTGGATCGGTTAGTATATAAATTTAATTTTATGATTTAAAACAAAAAATTATATATTTTTATAAATTTATTTTTTGTTTTTAAGGTTGTTGTTAATGAAAATATGCCAGTTGCTAGAAGTGAAAATATCAAATTATTATTTCAACAACTTGATACATGGTTTGGATCAAAACCAGTTGGTCAAACACCAGTTATATCTCTTTATGGACCTTTTGATTCAATTGACAGTATTATTTTTCCTGTAAGTATTTAATAATATATTTATATTGATTCCATTTTAAATTCATCTTTTTTAATACCAGAATACATTTTTTTTTTACAACAATAAAACCAAGGAAATATTTGTGAATGACAATTAATTATTGGTCTTTCACATGGTCCTAAATAAATACAAGATAAATTATTAAATTTATTTGTAAATTTATTTATTGTTTGATTTGTTGATGTATATTTATGTGTATCTTCAATTGATTTATTTATTTTTTTTGCCAATGAAAAAAGATATATTACTTCATCATTTCCTGATACTGAACAACATGTTTCATCTTCTAAATAAATACCACAACCATAAATAATTGTTGAAGGATTTAATGAAATTTTTAAATCAATATTTTCATTTTCTTTCCAATTTGTTCTACCACAACTCATATTTTCTTCTAAATCTCGAACAATAACACTCCAACATCCTGATTTAATATTAAAATTATTATCATTAATTTTATCATTTATATTTTCATTTTCATTATTATTTATTATTTGTAAAACATCTATTTTTCTGTTGTATATATCTTTGGCAAATTTAACTGAGTGATTTATTATTAATCCAGCTACACAACCAATATTTTCTTTATCATCAACTAAAATTGTTTCACGCCATAATTCTTTTGATAAATCACTTAATTTTTCAATTTCCCAAATCATTGATTCTACTGTATCAATAGCTGTTTTTCCTTCAAGTAAATTATTATATTTATCAACAATAATTTTCTTAATAAATTCAACAGATGTTTTTATATTTTCATTTAAATATTCATCTGGTAAACCATGAACAATTATTATTGGTTCTAGTATTCGAGTTCGTTGATATATTTTTTTATTATTATTTTTACGTGGTAATTTTTTTTCATATTCTACTAATACTTTATCAATCCATTTACAATATTCACAATTCATTTTACTGATAATTTTTTATTGTAAAAAAAAAAAAAAAAACATATTTAACCCTGTAAATAAAAAAATTTAATTGACCCGAAGTTGACACTTGAAAGAGTTTAAAAAATTCAATTGTTAATTAAGTATAACAAAATATTCTGAAAAAAAATAACCCATTTAAATACTTATTATTTTTTAATAAATATATATTTTTTTTGGGCATATTTTCATTCAGGATATTTAAAATTCAAGATAACTAATTATCATATTTTTTTCCAGGCAAAATCTGAAATTTTAAAAAGTGATACAAGCTACTTGAAACTTCCTCGTCATTATAGTGATATTTTAAAACAATTATCAACTAAAAATTTTAATAACGATGCTTGCAACTCAGCCATTCCATTATTTAATAATGTCATTATTATTATGACAATTTTATTAATAACTTTAACAAGATTTTTATAAATATTTACTTATTTTAATCAGTGATATACTTAACCCGGTGCCAAATGCATTAATTAATATTATATTTTGATATATTTGATATATAATATATTTTTTTAATTATCATATACTTATTACGTGCTTAACATTTTAAAAAACACTATAACTGTTTTTTTTTTTTTTTTACTTATATATAATATATAATCATGAACAGAATTGTTTGATCTTATAAAATTGAGTAGACTATTGTTTTATTTATTTATTTATTTTTTTTTAATGTATGGATAAATAATTTATCAATGTTTTTAATTCGGATGAAATGTCGTTTTGTTGTTGATGACAATATTGAGATTTAAATTTATGAATTTCAACTGTGCCATTGTCCAATCCCAATGTCTAAAAAACATCAAGAAATTAATTATTTTAAAACAAAATACTTAAATATAAAACTACTTAATTAAACTAAATTAATATATTTACCATATACTGATTGGACATGTCATACTTATTTCTACATGGTGATAATTGAATACTACTAATATGTACCAATTTATTTGGTGAAATAGTAGTTATTGGAATAATATCACTTTTACCCAAATCCCAAAGATGAATTCTGAAAAATAAATAAATAAAATAATTTTAATAAAAATCAACTTTAATATAATATTGTTTTGACTTTATTTTACCTGGATTCATCATCAAGAGCAAATATAGTTAATGGTTTTGATCTGGACCACTGAATAATTTTAATTGCTGCAGAACTTTTATAATTATTAAGCTGTAAAATTGGTCGTTCAGTTGTAGTATTATG
This sequence comes from Lysiphlebus fabarum, assembly GCA_011426435.1. NCBI lineage: Eukaryota > Metazoa > Arthropoda > Insecta > Hymenoptera > Braconidae > Lysiphlebus > Lysiphlebus fabarum. Next base: position 142,439 of record WSYQ01000216.1, on the reverse strand, counting down.
TAAACGAATTGTACCATCAGTACATCCAACTAAAAAATATGGTTGATCAAAAGGACAATTTTCAATACAAGTTGTTCCAACAGCTCCTTAAAAAATTGAACATAAAAAAATAAATAAAAAAGTTATACAAAAAAATACAACAAAATGATATAATAAATAAATAAATAAATAAATAAATTTATTTACCAGAAAAATTACCATCAAATTCTGATGGTTTAAAATTTCTTCCATTTCTATTGGCTTTAATAACTTTACTAGTATTAGTTGCAATATAAAGACTATTTGTATCAATATTATCAATATTAATATCAGTACAATTTAAATAATTTTTATCAATAATTTTATCATAATGTAAATTAATAATTTGACTTGGTACTAAACGTATTTTACCCCACCATGATTGACCCAAATCATGATTATTATTTATTGTTTCTTTTAAATTTCTTAATACATTCCATACACGACAATTTCCATTTTCATCAAGACTACAAATCTATAATAATAAAATATATAAAGTAAATAATATTAAAATAACAAACCTAAATAATAATAACAAACCTGAATTGGCATAAATTTTCCTAATAAATCATTTTGTTCATTATCAATTTTAGATAATACAACAATACCAATAATTTTAGATATATTATCATATTTATTAATATCAGATGTTGTTGAAAATGTTGGACATCTTATAATCCATTCACAATTATTATTATTATCAATAATTTTACGATGATATGTTTCATTTTCACTTAAATCCCATAAACTCAATGAACCATCATCAAGACCAGCAAAAATAATATTAAAATTTGTTGGATGAAAACATGAAGCTGTTATATTACTTGATGAATAAAAAATTTTAATTGGTCTTGATGATTCATATATATTCCATTGACAACCAATACAACAATCAGTTATATAATTTATTTCATTTTTTGATACTTCAACATCTTCATCACTTGGTGCATGTATTGTTAATATTATTTGATTTGATTTATTTGTATAACGTATCATTGTTACTGGTCTATCAATTAAAAAATTAATTATTGATATATTTAATTTAATACAACTATCAGTAAATGGTAATTTTAAATTTTCAATATTATTTATTGTTTTATTTATTTTATAATTTTTTTCTTCTAATAATGCTAATATTACTTTACTAGCATTATCAAGAAATTCATTTAATTGTAGTACATCATAAAATGGTTTATTATATTTATTATTATAATTATCATCATCAGTAATATTATTATTACTATCATCATCATCATCATCACCACATCCAACACCAATTAATTCTTTTTTAAATTTTTTAACATCTAATTCTGTATTTAATATATTTGTACATTTAATTGGATATTGACACCACATATTACGTTTATTAATAACATCTGTTTGTATTTCAATATTTAAACAATCATCATTTGTTTGTGTTGCTATTTGACGTGTATTTATTTTACCATGTAAATTTATAAATTCTTCATAAGCAACTGGTGTTGATTCATAAATTGACCATTCAACTGTATCTAATTTTATCATTTGTAATAATTGTTTTCCTCTTGTATTATTATTTGAAATTAATTTATTATTTATTTCAATATATTTATTTATATTTTCATTATTATTATTATTATTTATTTCATCTGATTGAATAATTGATGATTGTAATTTTATAAAATCACCAGATTTACTATCTTCAAAACCTTCATCACCTGATGATAATAAAGATCTATTTGTAGTATCTTGTATTTTATCATCATTAAAAATATTTAATTTTTTTATTTCAATATTTTTTTTATCATAATTATTTAATAACATTTTTTCTTCTAATTTTGCTGCTCTTTTTTTTGCTTCTTGTAAATCATAGTGTCCAGAATCAAGCATTTGTTCTTCATCATATTTTTTTGATTGTAATTTATTTTCATATTTAACTATTTTTGATGATTCAAGTTTAATTGGTTCAAGTTCAATTAATTCTGATGATTCTTCAGATTTTTCACTAACTTCTGATGTTTCTGATTCTGTACAATCTTGAAAATCTGATTCATAATCTTCAAAATCATCTTCATAATCATCATCATCATCTTGTAATAATTTACTATTTTCATTTATATTTTTATGTAACATTTTTACTTCACTTGGACTTAATGTTCTTGATCTTCTTCTTCTTTCACTTGATGATATTCTTTTTTTAGAAATATTACTATTATTATTTTTTGTTGTTGTTATTTTATCATTATTATCTTTTTTATCTTTTTTAATAATTGCTGATGTTTTTTTTGGCATATAAATACTACTAACACCACGTTTATCATTGTCATTTGATTTTTTTGATTTAACATTTGTTATTGTTGATGATCTTGGTGTTGATATATTTTTTGTTAAATCTTTTAATGTTTTTGTACTTGTACCTTGAACATTTGATTCTCTAATTTTTTCAATTGAATCTTTTTTTGTTAAATTTATTCTTGATAAACTTTTATCATTTGTTTTTTTTATTTCTGTATCTAAATTAACTTTAGTTACTTGACGATTTGTTGTTACATTTTTACTTTTTGTTGTTAATTTTTGTATATTATCTTGAGATGATGGTCGTTTTTTAATAACATTATTAGTTTTTGTATTATTCATTTTATTTAATTAAAAAATTAATAATTAATATTATATTATAAAACGTACACGTATGTTAATAAAAATTGATTTTTATTGTCATTATAAAACAGATGAAAATCGATTTACTTTTGATATATTATAAACTTGACAAAATGTGTGCACTTGGATACACCTGTTATTTTGTTATGACAGTGAAAAAAAAAACATATAAATATATATATCATAATAGTTTTTCTAGATAATATGTATTTCGAATTACAAGTTTATTTCGATGTTTCCATAACAACATGTAGGAAAAACCCCAACAGAAATCTCCAATACATAATAACACATATAGGTATACACACACTCAACACAAAATGCTAAAAAAATGTAAACAAATGTTATTTTAAAAACATTGTGTGTTGATATGAGTACTGTCATTTACTCTAAAATATTATACTAAAATAATAATGGATTTACTTGAAGGCATTAATTGGTAAGTAACTGAAATAATAGTTGATAAATTAATGGAAAATTTATAATTATAATTTAATCATTTTAACAGGTATCCATCTCTGAATGATATTATTGATGATACATTTATTGATGATGAGAGGTTAGAGAAACAAAGTGCAATGCATCGTACACTTCGTGGAAGTTTTTATGATCCACATGCTGATATTGAATATGATTTTCTAAATAATGTAACACCTGATGATATAGCTAATAAAAATGCTGATAAAAAAGCTAATAAACAAAAAAATGAAATAATAGATAATAAAAAAATTGTAAATAATATAATTAGAGATTATGTACCTGGTATTGTAAGATCAACAATTCAATTTCCAGAAAGATCAGCATTAACACAAGAACAACATATATTTTGTTTAAATATTCTTGATAAAATATCAAAAAATCAAAAATTAGAAGTTAAAGAACAAACATTATATTATAATCTTCAAGAAATAATAAAAAATGAAAATAATAAATTTCTTAAAATGGCAAAACTTTATTGGGATTCAACAAATATAAATATTATTAATGAAGAATTAATAAATATTAAATGGAAATTTAAAATTAATAATATTAATAAATTACCAAGATATTATATTGAAACTTCAACAATACCATTTATATCAGATAATAATATTAATATTAAATTTGAAAAAACAGTATTAAATATGATAAATGATAAAATTTTTTTTAAACTTCCACATTTAAAAAGACGTTATATTCTTCCAAATAATACAAAAAAATTAAAAAATTTATATTTTAAAAATTTATCAACAAACAATTCGTTATATGATGATGAAAATTGTAAAAAAATTATTGAAACAGATGATGTTGATGTTGTTATATCAACATCTGGTTTAAAATGTTTAGGTAATAATCTTCATCAAGATCATAAAAATACCTGGATATTACCAGTACAAGTTATAAATATAAATAATAAAAATATTGTATTTATTGATAAAGCATTACCTCCAACATCTGGTAATGCTTTAGAAAAAAATTCATGGATGTTTAAATATATTGTTAAATCAAATCTTCGTATTAATGAAGATGAACATGAATTTTTATCTTATTCAACTCGTCCATTTGTTGATATTGATAAACCTGATGAACAAAATGAAAATGAAAATATTGATAAATCAAAATATCAAAATAATTATTCATATAATATTTATAAAATTGGTGCTTGTGGATCAGATAGAAATGAATTAATGAAAAATAAAGTTGAAAAAGATTATAAAATATTAGTTAGAACTAAAAATGATGATGTTAAGGTATATTATTTATTTATTTATTTATTTTAATGTTAAATTAATATTTAAAATGTAATTGTATTTATTTTTATAGACTGATGAAGGATGCATTAAAAATGTAACAGTTGTACCAAAATTAGAGCATCAATTAGCTCTTGGTGCTGAAGCAGTTAGCCTTGAAGAAATATCAAAACAATGGGCATCAATTGTATTTAAACCAGATGGTAAATTAGTCCGAGGTAATTATTAATTAATAATTAATTAAAAGTATTTATAAAATTATTAATTATCATATTATTTTTACTAGTGAGAATTAATTCAACAAATTCTGATATTATACAATATGAATGGCAAACAATATTATCATTAAATAATGACATGTCAAGACTTTATAAAATGAATGCAGAAGCAACATTAAAAATAATATATAATGTTGCTTCAGAAATGACAAAAATGAATCCAGGAAAATATTTACTTAGACATACAATTAGAAATGGTGCATTTACAAGTGTTTATAAAGAAACAGAATCATCTAGGTAAATAAATATTTATTATCATTGTTATTAAAATGTAAAATATTAATTAAAAATATATTCTTTTTTTATTTATAGTAAAAATACATTGGATATACAAAGTTTATATGATGAATATTGTACAATTCCAAAATCACCATGGCCACCAATTGATACCTGTTTAACAACACCAGCACTTGTTAATTATAAAAGAATGCCAGCAATGTTTTATCCTTCAAAATTCATAAGTAAAAATCAAAATCAAAATCCAAGAAAAAGAGGTAGACCTGTTGGATCATCAAACAAAAATAAAATAAAAAAATAACAAATACAATTAATAAAAATATATAAATTGAAAACAAGTATGTATATGATTTTTTATTTATATTTAATAATTATAAGAAATTAACAATCCAATAAAATAATAATTATTATATTATTTTTTTAAATTAAAAAATAATGAAATTCATAATATATAAGTATATTAATAGTGTCGCAATATAAATCATCAATTTTATGATTAAAAATTTACTCGCGTTATACAATAATTATCAATGACACAATAACAAGGACATTTATGAATGTCAAATTTATCATATGCTAACATTAGACTAGAACAATTTAAAATTGTAAAAATATTCTAAAATTACATTATGGTAAATGTTTTTTTTCATCAATGATAATTTCCTTTGAATCAATTATTATATTATTTACATTACCACCAAGTTCAGTTTGTATTTCTTCAAGACTTTTACCATTTGTTTCAGGAAGTAAGAAATGAGTAAATAATATACTAATAAAACAAAATACAGCAAATACCCAAAATGCTGTATACATTCCAAATTTATCAGCAAAATTATTAAAATATTTTGTAAGCATAAATGCTAATGTCCAGCTTACAAATGTTGATATACCAGCTGCTTTTGATTTAACATTTGATGCAAACATTTCACCCATTACTGTCCAGGGCAACGGTCCCCAGCCAAAACTATATGACACAATGTAGGTCATGAGTGAGGCAACCGGAAGCCAACTAATCTTACTTACATCACCATACTCTAATAAATAAAAGAATGTTCCAAGTGCAATCTATAATAATAATAATTATTAATAATTAATTTTATTATTAAATAATAATAAATATAAATTATCTTTACCAAACTCAAGGTTTGTCCAAGTCCTGATATATTTAATAATATTTTTCTTCCCCATTTATCAACAATAAATGGTGTAACACATGATGGTAAAAATGAAAATAAACCAACAATTATTGTTGATACAGCTGATGACAAACTTTCACTTGTTCCAGCACTATCAAATATTTTTTGTGAATAAAAAATAACAATATTAATACCAGTAAATTGTTGAAATATTAATAAACAATTTGTATATAATAATGCCTTGAAATTGACATTGATAAAAAATAGATCCATTATTTTAGCTTCACATTTATATGCTTCTTCAATTGTTTTCTGAATATATGATATAAATATTCATGTCATGATTTATTTTATTAATATGTATATAAATAAATATACAAAGGGTATATATACAAACCTGAATATATTGTGCTTCTACCTTGACTGCATTTATACTTTTACCACGTAATTTAGCAAGTGATGATATTGCTTCATGGTCTCTTCCTTTTGATGATAAATAATATGGTGATTCAGGCATATAAGAAAATATACCAAAAAATATTATTGGTAAACATGAACATATTATCCAAAATATTGTATAGGATACATATGGACCAACACAATATGCTAATAATAAACCAAATGAAATAAATGGTTGTAATAATGAACCTAATAATCCTCTAACTTCTGTTTCAGCTATTTCACCACAATACATTGGTAATGTTGTAAATGGTATTGCTATTGCAATACCACCAATAAATCTTGATACATAAAGCATCTCAACAGTTTTAGCTAATGCAATAAATATCCAACTTATTGTAAATATAATTGCACTGGTCAACAATGTATGTTTTCTTCCATATCTAAAATATTTTTTCATTTAAAAATTATCAATCAACATATTTAATATTTAGCCTTGTATTTTTTAAATAATTTATTTAAAAATATGTTAATTGTGATAATTTTTACAGAGGAAATAAAAATTTAAATGACAAACCTTTCTGCAAGATAACTTGCGATAAAACTACCGACAATTGCACCCACTGGTGTCAATGAACCAATCCATGAACTTTCATCTTTTGTTATTGCTACACCCAATGGATTATCATCAGCAATTGGATCGTTTTTTTCAAGTCGAAGTAACATTGAACTTGTCCTACATAATTTAAGGTAAAAAAATAATATAATTTTTTTATTTTTAATTATTATAATATACTTACCATCCCAACATAGATCCCCCTGCTATAACACAAAGATTTCCTATAAAAAAAAAAATAAATAAATCAAATCAATATAAAAAATAAGTACATCATTTAATTTTTTTTTTATCAAATTATTTGATGATGCTTATCATAATAAATACAAGCAATATCGCAATTGGTACAATTGTTATTTAGTCACATGGGTATTTTATTTTTTATTATTTTTTTTTAATATCCAAATATTACAAACGATAGCTTATCTTATTATTAAATTTTATCATGACATTGATTTGAAATGTAGATTAATTTTTAGAATGATTTAAAATTTTTTGAGATATATTTTTTGACACAATACATATTTAACAACTTGATTTAAAATGTCACAAACAAAAGATAAAAATATTTCGAAATTAAAAAAAATAAATTAATCAAAAATACTATAGACATTAATTTTTATATAAAAATAATAAATTTAACAATACCAGAAATTGCTGCTGCATATTGTAGAAATTTCGATCCTTTTTCACTTGATATTTCTTCACACTGTTTTATATTTTGACTATTATAAATAATTTTATCTTGCATCATTGATTGATTTTTTTGTACTGTTGAATTATCACAAATTATTGTATCTGCTTCTTGATTCACTGGGACAGATGTATAGGCATAATTTTTATACTGTTTTGAATCGACAGAATTATTGTCCTCTGTCATATTGATGGTGGGGGACATGTCTTGACTACAACGTTAGATCAAATAAAATTATTATTGTTGGTCGAAAAACTATTTTATTTTTATTTATATATAAATTTATTTTTATTTTTACATGACTTTTATACTTAACATGGATTTAATAATAAAATTTAAATAAACAAAACTTTAATGATACAATAATATTAATTGTGTGATACAAACCAACTGTTTCTGCAATTTTGTGATGAACTAAAATCCTTTTTTTTGAGCTGTCTTCAGTCTCCAGGTACTTCTTATCTCTTGTTAAAATAATCAATTATATATATGTAATTGTGATAATTTTTTATTTAATAAAATTACTTATCGTTGATCAATAATAAAATAAGTAGGCTATCAAAATAAAGTTAATAAAAATAATTTAGGACAATTGATAAGAAAGAAAAAAAAATTGAATTTCTTTTAATCGAAATTACTTTTTAATTTAAAAATTATTGTAGTCAAATTGTTTTGGGCAAAATGCAAATGAGAAACGAGCAACAGTTTATAAAATATTCAATTTGAATTTTATTTTATTTTATATCATTGTGTAAATATTTTTTTTACTTATGTCAAATAATTTAACTTGTATATTTAAATGTCTAAAATTAGATGATTAAAAAAAAAAATTAATATTTAATGTCTACCAAGTTTTTTTTGTATTTCTTGTAAACTTTTTCCTTTAGTTTCAGGAATTACAAATATTGTAAATAAAATACTGATAAAACAAAAAATTGAAAATACCCAAAATACAGTGTACATGCCAAATTCAACGACAACAGTTGGAAATAATTTGAGTATTAAAAATGCTAAGAGTCCATATGTTGTTGTAACAACAGCAAAGGCTTTTGATTTAACATCAGAAATAAATATTTCACCCATCAATGTCCATGGTATTGGTCCCCAGCCGATACTGTATGATGCAAAAAATAATACCATTGATGTGATTGGTAACCAGTTGATATCACTAACATCACCATCACCATTATCAGCATTTTTAGCTAAATAAAAATATAACCCAAGTGCTGCCTTAAAAAAAAATAAATAAATAAATATTTATTTAATATACGTATCAGTTGATTTAATATGAAAACAAAAATTACTTACAAGACTAACTGTTTCACCAATTCCAGATAATATTAACAATATTTTTCTTCCCCAATTATCAACAAATAGTGGTGTTAAACAACAAAAAACAAGTTGAACAATTCCAATGATTATTGTAGATACTGCTGGTGAAACAATATCATCAACACCAGTTGCAGTAAATATTGATTGAGCATTATATAATACAACAACAGCACCAGAAAAATCTTGAAATATAAACATAGCACAACTGTATAATAATGCTTTCAAATTAGTTGGTACTGTAAACAAATCCATAATACTTGTTTCAGTTTTAGCAGCAGCTTGAATACTTTCCTAATAAATAAAAATTATTTATTATAATATCAAAAAGTAAAATATATTATAATAATATTTTATTTAATTAAAATAATAATACCAACATTAATTTCTTTAGCTTCAATTTCAACAGAGTCATCATTACTACCACGAAATTTAATTAAAACTTGAATCATTTTTTTTTGTTGATTTTGTGATGCTAAATAATATGGTGATTCAGGCATCCAATAAAATGTCATAAAAAATAAAAATGGTAATGTAGCACATGACATCCAGAGAATATTATAAGATACATATGGACCAATTGAGAAAGAAAAAAGCCAGCCAATATTTAAAAAAATTTGCATAAATGAACTAAGTGTACCTCTTGTATATTTATCACTTATTTCAGCAGTATACCTGTATTAAATATAAATATAATAGTAAAAATTTTTTAAATTTATATAATGAATTAAACAATACTAATATGCACCTGCCTACGTAATAATTATTAATACTTTAAATATAAATAAATCAACAATTATTAATTACATTGGTAAAACTGAAAATGGTGAACCAATTGCAAGTCCGCCTATAAATCTTCCTATATAAAGTATTGTTACATTTTTAGCTATTCCAACAATTATCCAACTTATGGAAAATGGTATAACACAAGACAACAAAGATTTTTTACGTCCCCATCTTAAATAAAATAACATATTATAAATTATAATAATAATAATAATAATATACATTTTAAATTAAATTAATTTACAAACATTTTAGCAAGATATCCAAAAAAAAAACAACCAATCACTGTGCCAAATACTGGTAATGATGAAATCCAAGAACTTTCATCAGGTGTTATTGCATGACCAAATGGATTATCATCAGCAATTGGATTATTTTGTTCTAATTTTTGTAAAGTTGGACTTGTCCAGGCAATCATTGCTGATGATGAAAGTGCTGCCAAACATGCTGATAATTTTATAAATAAATTCATCAATTAATTAAACATTTATTTAAAATCAATTATTGTTAAATAAATTAAATCAGTAATACAATCTTGAAAAAAAAAAAAAGACAAGATATGTTTTTAAATTTTATCAGTTTAAAAAAAACCACAATAATTGTGTCAATAACAATATCAAGATTGTCGATTTGATTTTTTTTTTAAAATATAAAACTGAATATAAAATTTGAACGTAAATTTATTTTAATTTTTAATAATAAATATATATACATATATGTTTCAATTAAAAATAATAATATTGATGAATAATTAAGAAAATTTACCAGAAATTGTTGAAAAATATTGTAAAGTATTGGACTTTGTCATTTTAAATATTTTTATAGAAAAGATAGATGATGATGTTGAGTGTCTACACTCTCTGGTATATTTTTCAATACTGATTACTGCTGACAGTTTGATTTTATATTTAATATATATTTATCATTGCCAATATGTTGACCTATCAACTCAATATTAATATTTTTTTCCACAATTACATTGCATTTTTATTAATCTTTAATTATCATCAATTAAAAATACAACAATCAATATTTTTTAAAAATATTTTTATTATCATAAAATATAACAATTGATTAATTTTAAATTAACAAATATATATACATTTTTTTTTTTTTTTTGTATTTTCAATTTAAAACTATAGATTTACTAATTATTTTCTTTCAATATTTTCAATAGTATTTGAATAATATATTTGATTATTAATATTACCACCAAGTTCAGATTGTATTTCATCTAGACTTTTACCTTTTGTTTCTGGTAATAAAAATATTGTAAATAATATACTTGCTATACAAAATACAGAAAATAGCCAAAATGCAATATGCATACCAAATGCATCAGCAACATTACTAAAATATTTTGTTATTATAAATGCAAGTGTCCAGCAAACAAATACAACTAAACCAGATGCTTTTGATTTAACATCAGCAGCAAACATTTCACCCATAACAGCCCATGGCAATGGACCCCATCCGATACTATAAGTTGCAATAAAAATCATCAATGATGTAACTGGAAGCCAACTGATATTACTTACATCACCGTTATCTTTTAGATAAAAAAATAATCCAAGAGCAATCTAAAATAATGATAATAATAAATTAATATATATTTTTTTTTTTTTTTTATTATTAGTATGATTAAAAATTATTTTTACTTACAAGACTCAATGTCTCACCAATACCAGATACAACTAATAGTATTTTTCTTCCTAAACGATCAACAACAAATGGTACGACACATGATGCACCAAGTTGCACAATACCAACAATTATTGTTGCTATTTCTGGTTTTAAACTACTATTACCACCAGCAGCATTAAATATTGTTTGAGAATAAAATAATCTAAATGATCAAATTAAAAATAATAATTAATTTCATAAATAAAAAATTAATTTTAATTAATAAATATTTATAATTTTTATTTACACAACATTGATGCCAGTCATTTGTTGAAATGTTACAAGTGCACATGTATAAATAAGAGCTTTAAAATTACTCTTAACATTAATAAGATCAGAAAATTTTGCTTCACTTTTAAATGCTTCTTCTACACTTGCCTAAACAAAAAAAATAAATAAATAAATAAAACAAAAGTTAATACAAAATCATAAAAGATTAACATTAATAAATACCTTTATTTCAGCAGCTTCTTCTCTAACATCATCAATACTTTTTTGTCGTAATCTTGATAGTGCATGTAATACATCATTATCTCTTCCTTTTGATGAAAGATAATATGGTGATTCTGGCATTAAAAAAAATAATACAAAAAATACAATTGGTAATGATGAACAAGCAATCCATAAAAATGTATATGAAACATATGGACCAATACAATATGACCATAATAAACCGATTGTTATAAATATTTGAAGAAATGAGCCAAGTACACCTCTTATTGATGTCTCTGATATTTCACCGCAATACATTGGAATTGCTGTAAATGGAATTGACAATGCAATCTAAAAAAATTAATTTAATTTAATTTATAATTAAAATATAATATAGATAAATTAAATTATTATTACATACCCCAAATATAAATCTTGCAATGTAAAGCATTTCAACACTTGTTGCTGTTGCAATAAGGATCCATCCAATTGTAAATGGTATCACACTGATTAACAATGTTAATTTTCTTCCCAAACTATTAATAAATATAAATTAATATATTAGAATATTTTTGAAGATATATTTTAATAATAAAATAAATGATAACCTTTCAGCAAGAAAAGCTGCAAGAAAACTTCCAATCAAAGCACCAACTGGTGTCAATGATCCGATCCATGAACTCTGTTGATTGTCAATTGATTGACCAAGTGGATTGTCATCAGCTACTGGGTTTTCTTGTAGTCTCAATAATATTGGACTTGTCCTTAAATATATACAAAATAATATTTGATCATTTTTAATGAATATTATTTATTTTTTTTTTAATTTATAACATACCATCCTAACATTGCTCCTCCTGCTGCAACGCATAAATTTCCTAGAAAATTTTAAATAACGTTATCAGTATTTAAAACCACATTTTATCATCCAAACAACTATAATGATATCCACTTTGATTTGTTTATCAAGTTATTTCTTTTGATTGTAGTTTTATTTTTTTTCTTTCAATTGATTGCGGATAAAGATTAAAGAGATATGTTTGATTACTTATCTGATGAATCATTTAATTTATTAGACAATTAATTTTTTATTTTTTTAATCATATAAAAATAAATTATTTAATAACAAAATAAAATTTAATTTAAAGAAAGAATGTACATATTTAGAATATTTAAATTAAAAAATTCGCAATTTATCAAATAAATTTCTAATCTTTCTTTTTCAATTTGTGGGCGGTTTACGTGACAAAAAAAAAATGTGATTAAATAATAAAAATTTATATTTAAATATTTGAAAAAAAAATTAATGTTTTGTTTTTTAATTAAAAAATTGATATAGAATATTTTTTTAACATCCGGAATAAATTATTCATAGTGACAATCATAAATGTTTTATTTTGATGAAGTAACTTCCTTTTGTCAGATATGTGTTTCCTTGAAATTTTATTTTTATAAAAGTAAAACAATGGAAAAAAAAAAAAATAAACAAAACAATCAAATAAGTGTAAGAAGTATTGTTTATAAAAATTATTTATTATTTTTTTAATTTACAATAGGTAAAAACTTACCTGCAATTGCAGCGAAATATTGAGGGAATTTCGATCCTTTTTCGATTGACATGTTGCCAGTAATTATTAAAACCCTGTTGAAAATTTTAAATATTATTAAAATATATTTAATCAAGATGTTAAATATGCACTTATATTTTTTTTTTATTATTTATTTGAGAGAATATTCAAAGGGTTTGTGCAAACTGTTAAACTCGTTGATATTACTTTGCTTTATATCTCTCCCAACAATCAACTCACTGTAATTTTTTTTAGTGGGGGATTATTTTATATTTTTTTTATATTTAAATGGAAAAATTTATATTTTAAACAACAATATAATTTACAACTTACACAAACAAATTCGTTAAATTTTTTTTTTTTAAATTAAATAAAAAATTTACTCAAAAATTAAACAATAAATTACTCTTTTTTATCCCATCAATTGTCATGATAATGTATATCTTTTTTTTTTTTTTTTTGAACAAATATATAAATTTTTAAAAATTACCGTGTATTTTTTTAAATTAAAAAAAAATTTTTACTAGTATCAAATGTTTGTGTCGACGTTATTTGGTAACTGATAAATTGACATTAACAAGTATATTAAAAAAAATGATAATAATAATAATATTTTTATCAATTGTTAATTCGTTTAGATATAATAAAAATAATACTTGATTAATGACCTTTACTGATTTTTTTTTAAAACCAAATTTACAATCATACAATTTATTTTTAAATAATTATTATTTCATAATATATAAATATTTTAAAAAAAATAATTTAAATATTAATGACATTTTAAATAAAAATAAAGAAAAAAAATTATTTAAAAAAATAATAAATTGAAGTAGTACATCAGATTAGTACGTCGTGATTCAATTGATAATATTTTTATAAATATTGTATCTAGAAGATAAATAATATTTACCTCTTTAGATATGAACAAATAATAATTGATAAATCACAATGACATTCCCTTTTAATTTTATTATTTATTTATGATTTTTTTTCATATATATAAATTTATTTTACAAGGAAGTAGCACAAGTGGATTAAAAAAAAAAAAATATATATATATATATACAATAGTAAAAATATAATTTGAGATAATTAATATTAACTTAATGATTTAATTCATTTTGAATTTGTTCAAGTGTTTTTCCTTTTGTTTCTGGTACAATAAAATATTCAAATAATGTTGCAACAATCATAATACCAGCAAATATCCAAAATGTAATTGCTGAACCAAGACTATCTTTCATTGATGCAAATGTTTTTGTAACAAGAAATACTAAAAACCAATTAACCATAACAGCAAGACTTGATGCAACAGCTTTTATGTCTGATGTAAATAATTCACCAGTCAACATCCACGGTATTGGTCCTAATCTAATATTTAATATAAAAATTAAAATATAATTTTAATGGATTTTATATATTTATAATTATAAATAATATTTACCCAACAGAAAATGCAATCATAAATAATACTAATGATACAAGTGGTAACCAACTAATATTACTTGTATCTTCTTTGGCATCACTTAATTTAAAAAAATAACCAAGTGCAATTAAACTTATTGCCATTAAAGTTGATGATACAATTAATAGTGGTTTTCTTCCAGCTTTATCAACAATTAATGCAGCAACTCCAGCCATTATTACCTTAAATAATAATATAAATATAATTAACAAATATATAAATATCTTAAAAATTTAATTAATAATATTACTTGAACAAATGCAACAGCAATTGACGCTGGTCCAGCAAAATCATCCATTTTAGCAGCCTTAAAAAATAAAAATAAATATTAATATTATTCAAAAAATATTTATAATAAATAATTAATAAATTAATTTATTTTTAATTGAAAAAAAAATATTAATATTACTTTAAATATTTGTACAGTATAAAAAACAACTGCATTTATTCCTGATAATTGTTGAAATATCATACAACCTAAACTAGCTAAAATAGCACGTCTTCTTCCAGCAGTACGTATTAAATCAAATATTGAACTTTTTTTTGATGCTGTTTTTTCAGCTTCTTCTTGCATTTCAGATATTTCATTTGTTAAATTATAATTATTACCTCTAAATATTTTTAAAGCTATTGTTGCTTCTGGTTTTCTACCTTCACTCTTTTTAATGAAAAAAAAAATAATAATATTAATAAATAGTATTATTAAATATATAATTATTTAAAATAATATATAAAAATTTACCACAAGCCAATTTGGTGATTCAGGCATAAATATAAATGTAGAAACAAATATAATTTCAATAATACCACAAACAATTCCAATAATTCTGTATGATGCAATTGTACCAAGAATAAATGTTAAAACAATACCAGATGCTAAAAAAAGTTGAAACATAGCACCAAGTGATCCACGTGCTGATGGTGATGATATTTCAGCAATATATGTTGGTACAATAACACAAACAGCACCAACAGCAGCACCAACTAAAAATCTTGCTGTATATAACATCCATACTGCATTTACTAATACAATTAACATCCAAGATAATAAAAATGGTAATGCAAGAAAAAGCAGAGCTTTTTTTCTTCCCAATTTATCAGCAATTGTACCTGCTGGTAATGCACCAGCAATTGCACCAACTGGTAAAAATGCACCAATCCATGATGCTTCATCTTCAGTTATAAATAATATATTATTATTTTTATCTTGAAGAATTGGAAGAATTGGTGATGTCCATGCTAGTGCTGTACCTGCACCAACAGCTAAAATACTTGCTGCAAAAAAAAAAATTAACACATTATTGTTTTAATTATTTAATAAATTAAAAATTTATAAAAATTATTATAAATTACCAGAACATGCAGCTAAAAATTGCCATAATTTTTTACTTTCTTGTGAAGTTTGATGACTTCTAGAGCCATTTTCCACCATAACAGTACTTTCCATTGTTAAAAAAAAAAAAACTTTAAAATATTTATCTAATACAACTATACAAGAGAGATCTGTTTCTTACGACCAACAAATGGACACTATCAATAAATTTATCAATTCATCGATGGTGTGAACAGTATTGAAATGAAATCATTGAATTTGTCTTGGAAGTGTGAACACTGATCACCTTCATAAATTGTCTGATAATATTTATTTCTCGAGTGGATTTCATTGATTTTATTTTTATTTTATATTTATTATTTAATTTGTAAATCATATCATAGAACCAATTTACACAAAAAATTATTGAAAAATTATTAAAACCTCGGTTATTATCTTTTGTGCTTCCTCAAGACCTCGATGTCAAATAGAAAAAATAAATATTATAAAATTATTTACTACAAGATTCACTCAAGCAAAGTTTACCAAGTGTTAAATTTATCAATTGATAGTAAAGTTTTATTTATTTAATAATTTCTTTTTATTTATTTTCATTTATTTATTCTTTTTTTTTTTTTTTAAGTATTTATTTTAAGTTTTTTTTTCTACAATTATTACAATCTTTCATATTCATTGTAGAAAAAAAAAAAAAAAAAGACCTATTTATAAATTATAAAAAAATAATACAATTAATGTAAAATTTTTTGTTTTGTTTTACTCAATTTCATAACAATGTAAATAATTACTTTTTTTAACAATTTTTTTTATCTATTGTTTATTGTACAATATTAAGGCATCATTAATTTCATATCTAATTAAGTATAACTTAAATTATTAATTTTTAATTTAATTTATAAATTAACTGTTTAACAGATAATTTATTAAATTAAAAAAAAAATTTTGTCATGGTATTGGCTTACAATTTTTTTTTCACATATTATATAATATTTTATCTTAATAAATTATAATTATTTATTTTACAATTTTCAATTATTTAAAAAAAAATTATTTTACTTATGCGCATCAATTATTATTGAATTTACTGTTAAACAAAAAAAAAAAATTAACAAATAATTATAACAATAATTAATTACAGCCAGCAAACTATGTTAGTAGTTTTAAAAAAAAAAAAAAAATTGATAATGTAAAAAAAAAGAGAATATATCAAATGAGTAATTAATTAATGATAATAATGAATTGTAAATGTAAAAAAAAAATCAATGGTTTACCTAATTTTAAACTATCTAATAAATTAATTATTTATTTTGTATAAATTTCAATATTTTCTGAAGATGTAAATATTAATTTTCCATCAATTTCTGTATTTGTAAGTACATAATTTCTAACAGCAAGTTTTTTAATTAATAAATTTAATTCATTATTATTTAGTCCATTACTCCAGCTTATTGATAATACAGATATTTTAATAATATTCCATGGTATAGTATCAAGTACCTGAAACAAAAAATGCATTAATATAAATGATTAAATTAATATTATAATAATTAATTTGTTTATTAAATAAATATAAATATTGATTAAATAATATTTACTTTTCTTTCGAGTAAATCATTACTGTCAAGACTGAGATAATCAATTGTTGTTTGATTATAAGCTAGTAAAACAGTATAAAGTGGAAAACACTTGAGTCTCATTGCTGGTTGTCCTTCTTCAGAAAAAATAAGACTATTTGGACCTTCATTGAGTTTTGTAACTCTTACATCAGTTTCTTGATGATATGTTATCTGTAAAAAACAAAAAAAACACACAAAAATATTTTAAATACAATTTTTGTATTAAAGGAAATAACTAAGACCCTCGTATCCCTGAGCGTCAAGTTTGGATATGTATTTTGTGTGTTGGTATAAATAAAAGTTAATTATAAATACATAAAATTGATTAATAAATTTACCTCTTTGGTTGCTTTATCAGTACTTAAACAAGCATGTAAAACTCTTGTTTTAGAATGTCTACCACTTTTAGATATTTTAAAAAATGATCTAAAATCAGTTATAACAAGTAATCCACGCCAGCCATATTTTGCATCAAGCCATGATGTTGTTGATTCACCACCAGGACGATTAATGTACTCAACATAAACACCGTTATATTTTTTTTTTAAATGTTCTTGAATAAATTTTTCTTCTGGTGTACGTACAGGATTTATTGGTTCTTGATATACTGTTTTTTGAAGTTGTACTTCACGTATATATACAACTAATTGTGGATTATCCATTCGTATTTCTGATAGTACATAATCACGTGTCATATTTGCATCAAATTGTTGTCGTCTATTAAAAAAAAAATACATAAATATAAATAACATTAAACGTTAAACTATTATCGTCATTTAATTATTTTTTATTCTCAATCCATTGATGAAAAAAAAAAAGGAGTAATATATCTATATTTTAAAATATTTCTTATCTCTAAAAGATAAACTAAACAAATACAATATTTTAAATTGATATTGACCTTAAAATTGACAATAATAAATTATATAAATAATAATAATTAACCTGATTGCAGCAGCTTCACTCCACATTAACAACAATGTCATTGCTGTTGTAAATGCAACAAAAAATGCAAGACATGGAGTTATTTTTCTCCACCAACTTTTTTTAATTTCTGGAGGTAATAATATTGTTGATATTGGCAGTATTAATGTATTACCAGCTATTGATGGAATTGGATCATTTTTAGATAATCTAAAATAATTAAAGATAAATATTATTTACAATATAAATCTTTCAAGAAAATTTCATCAAAAAATAAACAAAACAATCAACTATTAGTACTCACTTTTGTTGAAACTCTCTTGTAATCGTCATTTTTATTATTAATTTTAATAATAAAAATACTCCAAAAAAATAATAGAGTTATTCCTCAAGAAAAATTAATTTTATCTGTAAACAAATAAATAAAAATATATTTAAATAATAATAAATAAAATAACAATAATTATAATTAGAAAGGTTTCATTTGCTCAATTAAAAAAATAAAAATTAATAAATTGACTAAAATAAAACAAAATCAAATGTTTTATTTTTCTTATTTTTGATAAAACAATTGAATATATAAATAATTAATTGTTAATACATAAACTAAATAAAATACTCCGTTATGCATGAAGTCAACAAACCGGAAAATAATATTATTACAACAAATGATAAACAATAGCATACCCATCATGAAAAAAAAAAAAAAAAAAGAATTCTCCTTGAATTTTTATACTTATTTTAAAGGATAATAATAACAATACAAAAAAGAAAACGATAGACTTATAAAAAAAAAAAAAATAATGCATCCTTACGTGAGTTGCAGCTGCCTCCAAACTAATAAAATAGATAAACAATATAGATACACACACACCAGTATATATAACTCAATTAATTATTTTTTTAATTACTGATTTATTGATGATAATAATAATAATAATTATAAAGCTTTAATTTGGAGGGGATTGAATTAATATGAAAATAACTTGAGACCACTTGAGACGGTTATGAGTTATGACTCAACTGACGCTATTTTAATTCCATTGAATTTCATCATGATCATCGACACACATGTCTTTTTAAAAAAAAAAAAAAAAAAAAAAAAAAAATATGGAAGAAGAGAGAGTTCCAGCTCCAGGGTTAGCATTAGACAAAAGATGCAACAAGAATAGAAGACACGATAAAAAATAAAAAAAAAAAAAAAAGAGAAAGAATAAAATGTTAAGGTCTATTGACACAAAAATTGCATTATTGCTCCAATAAAAAAAAAATAAATAATTAAATAATAAATTCATGTTGCCAATTGGTTGAAATATTTGTCTATTTGCCAATCATAATACCTTATTTTTCATTGTCTTATTAATCAACCAATTGTAAATGATTCATTTCCAGTGAAACAAGTGTCTCATTGGTAGAAGCATGGCTTTGTTATTATTTATTATTATTTGATTGATGTTTATTGTTGTGATTTAATGACAGGTTGTTGTGGTTTTATTTATTATTTTTTTTTTTTATTATTTTTTTTCAATAAACTTGCAAGCACACTTTGTTTGTGTATTGGTGTATATATATTTGTAGGGTATGTTTATATAGGGCAAATAAATATATGATATATTTTTTTTTTATTATTAAAAATTTAATTTATACTGCTTTTTATTAAAATATTATATTTATTAGGTATTTATTATTGTTATTATATTATTTAATTGATTTTAAATAAATAAAATTTTAGAATATTTAATGATTTTGATAATTTGTTATTATTGTTTGGTTTTTATTTTTGATTTTAGAGGCTGATAAACAATTGGTACTTGAACACGATGTGAGCTTAAAGAGGCTGGTTATTATTATTTATTTTAATGAATTTAATTGTATGTAAAAAATGGTTGTGATGATGATGATGATAATGATAATGAAAATGTTGAAAGTTTGAAAGTTTAAATTTAAAATAAATAAGAAAAATAATGGGTGGTAATAATTCAAGAAGTGTACCAAGTCCTGGTGGTGATGGTAAATAAAATAAATATGAATAAATAAATAAATTATAACTATATTTTTTGATAAATATAATGATGATATTTTTATTGTTATTTTTTTTTACAGTTAATTTTGATCATTTTCAAATACTTAGAGCTATTGGTAAAGGAAGTTTTGGTAAAGTATGTATTGTTGAAAAAAAAGATAAACCAGGACAATTATATGCTATGAAATATGTTAATAAAATTGAATGTAATGAAAAAGGATCACTACGTAATATATTACGTGAAGTTAATATATTATCAAAATTAGAACATCCATTTTTAGCAAATTTATGGTTTAGTTTTCAAGATGAAGAAGATTTATTTATGATTTGTGATTTATTATTAGGTGGTGATTTACGTTATCATATACAACATAATGTTAAATTTACTGAAGAAAGTGTTTGTTTATTTATTGCTGAAATATCATTAGCACTTGATTATTTAAGAAATAATAATATAATACATCGTGATATTAAACCAGATAATATATTATTAGATGAAAATGGACATGCACATGTTACTGATTTTAATGTTGCAACTGTACTTGAAAATGGTAAATTAGCAACAGCAATGTCTGGTACAAGACCATATATTGCACCAGAAATATATCAATGTGCTGAAATACAATTAAATTTAAATTATAATAATAAAAAACCAGGTTATAATTATGCTGTTGATTGGTGGAGTTTAGGTGTATCTGCATGGGAAATACTTTGTTGTGATAGACCATTTAATATTAATTCTGGTACAAATTATTCTGATGCTATTAAAATTTTAAAATATTATAAACCAATACCATCATCTGAATGGAGTAAACCAATGATTAAATTATTAAAATCATTATTACAATATGATTATAATAAACGTTTAACAAATATTAATGATTTAAAAAATATGGAAATAATGAAAAAATTAAATTTTAATCAAATAATTAATAAAAATATTAATGCTAAATTTATACCATCTAAAAATCATTTAAATTGTGATCCAACATTTGAACTTGAAGAAATGATTATTGAAACACGTCCATTACATAAAAAAAAAAAAAGACTAGCTAAACAAAGATCATTAAAAAGTCAAGATATTAATGATGATACAAATTATTCAAATAGTAATTATTCAATTGGATTAGATTTAATACCAGAATATCCTATTTATAATAGAGAACGTGAAATGGAAAATAAATTACGTGAATTAAAAGAAAAACAATGGGAAGAAGAATTAAATATTTCTATGGATAAAGCTGAAACTAAAATTGGGTTTGTATTTTTTTTTTTTATAAATATATATATAATTATTATATTGTTTTAATTATATTTTTTTTTTTTAGACCAAATGATAATCAAATTAAATCAACAAATCGATTAATTGTTTCATCAAAACGACCAGAAAATAGTTCAATTGACATTGATTTTATCGATGCTAGTCCTGAAACATCTACCTCCTAACGTATTTTCTACCTAATATGTAAATATATAATTATTAATTAATCATCAAAATGAAAAATCAATTTTAAATTAACCAAAGAAAAAAACATTTTTACACTTAAAAATAATTATGTCAAATTTAGACGCACATTATTGTTTTAAATAATAACGAAAAAAAAAAACTTTTTAAATTATATTTATGAAATTTTTTATTAAATATTAATGAGTGATAAAAATTATAAAAGTTTAATTTAATTAAATGCTTAAGCATTTTTTACAAAACACAAATATATGGGATAAAACTTTTTAATGAATACAAATATTTTATTGTTTATTATGCAAATATACTCGATAGTTGTGATAAATATTATCGAAAAAATTTTACATACAAAAAAAAAAAAAGAACAATAATTATATGTATCTGTTAATATCACAAAATATGGAAAAAACCATTTTTCATTAAATTTGAGTTTTTTTTAGCTTTGAAAATTCAGGAAGCCCACAATAATATAATTTTTTATTTGTTCATTTAATATAAGATAGACGAAAATATATAATTTTGTTCTTTTATTATTTCATAAAAAATATAATTTTTATTTGTTTTTTTTTTTTTTCAAATTTTTTATTTTAAAATTATTAAAAATATTAATATTATTATTAGTATTATATTATCAATGATTAATCATGTTTTGGCAACTCTGACAAATTGAATTAGTTAAGTAAAAAAAAAAAAACAAAAATCTGGCTGTTTTCGAAATTTTAGAACGAAAAAAATAAAAATAAAATTTAGATATTTAAAAAAAAAAAAAAAAAAAAAAAAAAAAAAATAATAATTAATTTTAACAATTGTAAATAAAGTTTAACAAGAGCAATAAAACTCGTAGAAATTAAAATAAATAATATATTTATTAATTACTATTGTGATGTATTTAATTGATAAACGAAATAAAAAAAAAAAAAAAACAAATTAAATACATTGATTATTTATCTAACTTCAAGCAAATTTGTCAGTTATTTAAGAACTATTATTAATAAACAAACTATCGAAGCAAAAAAACAAAAAAAAAATAAAATAAAATTAGTAGTAAATTAAAAATGAAGAAAAGAAAAAAAATAAAAAGTTGATTCAAGCAGATGTTGCATTAACAATTTCAATTTTTGTTACTGGTTTTGTTACTAAATCAACAACAATAAAATCATTTTCATTTGAATCATCTGTTGTTGGACCAACTTTTAATTTTTGAAGATTATCAATAATTGAATCAATTGATATTGATTCATCTTGAACTGCTTCTTTACCACGTATTTTACCAAAATGAAGATAACAAATACCACGTTGACTACGCCATGTTAATTCAATTGGTTTAACACCACGTTCATTTAACGCATTTTTAACATCACGAATTCGAACTTCTGGACGTATTTTTGATAATTTAAGTGTATAATCAATTTGTACTCTTGAACGATGTTTACGAACTGGTGGTGTTGTTGGTGTTGATGTTGTTTTTGTTGGTGGTGCTGATGTTGTTGTTTGTGATTTTTTTTCAAATTTCTAAACAAAAACCATTTAAATTATTAATATAAAAAAAATAACAACATAATAAAATATGATATATTATTAATTACCTCATTATCAACTGATCTATCAGTTTTATTATTAATTTTACGTGGTCTTGGTTGACGTTTTCTTGATACACGATTATTTTCTTTTCCTTTATTTTCATCTTCAGTTGTATTATCCTCAGATTTTTTTGGTTTACGAATATTTTTTCTAAATTCTCTAGCTCTTTTTTGAGCTAATTTTCTTTCTGAATTTAATTTTATTGGTGTATCATTTGGATCTTCTTCTTTTAAAACAACAACTTTTCCATCTCTTTGATAAATAAAAAAAAATAAAAATTATTTATTCAGTTGTTGATTAAAATATTTACATATATCAATTAATTAGTTGTTTTTTTTTTTTCATAATAAAACAATTGAATAAATAAAATATATAAAAAATTAAAAAACAATTGATAATTTAAAAAAATAATAATAAAATTTAACTTACTTTTCATCAAGTTCTTTCATTTGCTGAAGAAGTCGAACAGCATTTATTCTTCTTTGAGTTAATATATCCCAATAAATACCATCTGGTTTTTTAAGTTTATTACTAATAATAATTGTTTGAGTTGGTGTTACAATAATATCAACATGTACATCATGTTTTTTAAATAAATGATCTGGTAAATCATCAACAATTTGTGAATCATGAACAATTGTAACAACAATTGTTTCTGGTTTAATTGCTCCCATTTTCATCATCATTGCAAATTCAAGATCAGCAAAACCAAGACCTTTACCAATTCTATGTCCATTACGATCAACACATACTGAACCAATAACAACAATATCAATATTTATTTTATCATCAATTTTTAATATTGATTGTCCTTCAAGAAGACGTTGTTGTCTAGTTGGTACACGAAAATGTTCATCATCAATTTTACCATCAATTGGTGGTGGTACACGTATAAATAAATCATTATTTAATTTTGGTATTGGTACTATTATTTCTTTTCCAGCTTTTAATGATGATTTTTGTACATATTCAAGTGGTCTATCAAGACTTATTTGTATTAATTTTGCATCTTTAAATTCTTTAAGTTCGCAAAAACGTTCAACAGCATCAATAGCACCTTTAAAATTTGGTATTTTATTGTATACTTTTTTTGGATAATTTAATAAATCATTTTTCATCATGTATTTCCATATTTGTTCACGATTTGATCGCTTGGTTATTAAAACTTCTGCTTCTTCTATATATTAACATAATAAAAAATGAATAAATAAATAAATAAATAAATAAATAAATAAATAAATAAATAAATGTATTAAAATAAAAAAAAAAAATGCATTATTTTAGTAAATTAGAACTCAAATTTATCGATAAATATAAATTGAATTTTAATTTTATTAAAAAATTTAATTCATATTCAATATCCGGCATTTTGTTATATTTTACTCGTTTTTTTTTTCTTTTTTTTAACTGAAATATTTTTTTATATTAGAATTTACTTACGTTGATCCATGATTATTAAAAGCTTTTTGTTTAAATATTAATTAAAATAATTAAACACGACGTTTATTTTTATTTTTTTATAAAAAAAATAAGTTTCAGCAATGGATAATAATTGAATGTGTGGAAAAATTATTTTTTTATTCTCAAAATATATATATATATATGTCAAAGAAGATTCATATATCTTGATCTTCCTCTCTTTTTTTATTGTTTTTTTTTTTTTTTGGTTTTTATTTTTTATCAAGACCATGGAGTTTACATTACATAGACACCTCTTCCAGTTGTCAGCGATTTGAGTGCTTTGGTGGATATATACAGTACTAAAATTAGTCGGCAATATAGAAATTAACTTTATTGATTTTAAAGATTTCGGCCATTATTAGTTGGTAAAATGGATTTCTATAATGTTTTTGTTTTTGTTTTTCTTTTTTTTTTTATTTAAATTTAAATTTATTTGTAATCTGATTAGTCAGAATTTTATATAAAAATGATCTTATATACCCGTATATTTAACCCTCGTACATTTAACCCCCGTACATTTAATACCCGTGTTTTACTTCCAAAGAAAATCAAGTATAAAAGTATATTAATATTAATTGGTCAAAATTTTTCGACATTTAGTTAATTTAAGATGACCTTTTTTGAATACCTCTTTTCCTGTTCTATTATCCTGCTATAATTCAGAATTTTATTGGAGAATTTTTTATTTCTGGTAGAAGTAGAAATGTTCAAATATAATATAAGGATTTTGAATTTGTATTAGGCAAATATAATGACTGAAGAGGTATTCGATTTTTTTTTTTTTCGAAAAAAATTTTGAATTTTTATTAGGCAAATATAATGACCAAGGAGATATTCGAATTTTTTTCTTTTTCAAAAAAAATTTTGAAGTTGTATTAGGCAAATATAATGACTAAGGAGGTATTCGATTTTTTTTTTTTTTTTTAAATTTGAATTTTTATTAGACAACATAATGACCAAAGAGGTATTCGATTTTTTTTTTTTTGAAAATATTTTGAATTTTATTAAGCAAATATAAAAACCGAAGAAGTATTCGACTTTTTTTGAAACAAAAGAAGATCATCAAAATTTTAATCAAAAAAAAATTCGAGTTATATCAGGGTTTTAGGGCTCGAAAAGAGCTATTCAACGCGTTGTACGATTTTTTTTTAGGATCCATATTTTTTGATATATCGATCGTAACTTATCGAAATATGTATCGAAAAAATTTCGAGTTATATCGATATTTTAGAGTTCAAAAAGACGATTTTAAATCGATTTATACATTTTTTCTAGGATCGATATTTTTCGATATATCGATCGTAACTTATCGAAAGATATATCGAAAAAATTTCGAGTTATATCGATATTTTAGGTCTCGAAAAGACAATTTGAAATCGATTTATAAATTTTTTCTAGAATCGATATTTTTCGATATATCGATCGTAAATTATCGAAATATATATCGAAAAAATTTCGAGTTATATCGATATTTTAGAGCTCAAAAAGACGATTTGAAATCGATTAATACAATTTTTCTACGATCGATATTTTTCGATATATCGATAGTAACTTATCGAAAAATGTATCGAATAAAATTCGAGATATATCGATATTTTAGAGCTCGAAAAGACGATTTTAAATCGATTTATACATTTTTTCTAGGATCGATATTTTTCGATATATCGATAGTTACTTATCGAAAAATGTATCGAATAAAATTCGAGATATATCGATATTTTAGAGTTTGAAAAGACGATTTCAAATCGATTTATACATTTTTTCTAGGATCGATATTTTTCGATATGACGATAGTAACTTATCGAAAAATGTATCGAAAAAAATTCGAGATAAATCGATATTTTAGAACTCGAAAAGATGATTTCAAATTGATTTATACATTTTTTTTAAGATCGATATTTTTCGAGATATCGATAGTAACGAATCTTAAATTTTTTTTTTTGAAAAAAGTAAGAATACCTCTTTGCTCATTCTATGATCCTGATTAAAATTGAAGATTTTTTCAAAAATTCCTAATACAATTCGAATTTTTTTTTCGAAAAAAATTTTGAAATTTTATTAGGCAAATATAATGACTGAAAAGGTATTCAAATTTTTAATTATCGAAAAAATTTCGAATTTTTATTAGGCAAATATAATGACTGAAGAGGTATATGAATTTTTTTTTTTTTTGAAAAAAATTTTGAATTTTTATTAGGCAAATATAATAACCAAAGAGGTATTCAAATTTTTTTTTTCGAAAAAATTTTGAATTTTCATTAGGCAAATATAATGACTGAAGAGGTATATGAATTTTTTTTTTTTTGAAAAAAATTTTGAATTTTTATTAGGCAAATATAATAACCAAAGAGGTATTTGAATTTTTTTTTTTTTTTCGAAAAAAAAATTTTGAATTTGTATTGGGCAAATATAATAACTGAAGAGGTATTCGACTTTTTTTGAGGCTAAAGAAAATCGTTGAAATTTTTTTCGGAAAAATTTTGAGTTATATCAGGGTTTTAGGGCTCGAAAAGAGCTATTCGCTTCGCTTAACACTTTTTTTCTAGGATCGATATTTTTCGATATGACGATAGTAACTTATCGAAAAATGTATCGAAAAAATTTCGAGTTATATCGATATTTTAGAGCTCGAAAAGACGATTTCAAATCGATTTATACATTTTTTCTAAGATCGATATTATTCGATATATCGATAGTAACTTATCGAAAAATGTATCGAAAAAAAATCGAGATATATCGATATTTTAGAGCTCGAAAAGACGATTTCAAATCGATTAATACATTTTTTCTAGGATCGATATTTTTCGATATGACGATAGTAACTTATCGAAAAATGTATCGAAAAAAATTCGAGATATATCGATATTTTAGAGCTCGAAAAGAAGATTTCAAATCGATTTATACATTTTTTCTAGGATCGATATTTTTCGATATATCGATAGTAACATATCGAAAAATATATCGAAAAAATTTCGAGTTATATCGATATTTTAGAGCTCGAAAAGACGATTTCAAATCGATTTATACATTTTTTCTAGGATCGATATTTTTCGATATATCGATAGTAACATATCGAAAAATATATCGAAAAAATTTCGAGTTATATCGATATTTTAGAGCTCGAAAAGACGATTTCAAATCGATTTATACATTTTTTCTAGGATCGATATTTTTCGATATATCGATAGTAACATATCGAAAAATATATCGAAAAAATTTCGAGTTATATCGATATTTTAGAGCTCGAAAAGACGATTTCAAATCGATTTATACATTTTTTCTAAGATCGATATTATTCGATATATCGATAGTAACTTATCGAAAAATGTATCGAAAAAAATTCGAGATATATCGATATTTTAGAGCTCGAAAAGACGATTTCAAATCGATTAATACATTTTTCCTAGGATCGATATTTTTCGATATGACGATAGTAACTTATCGAAAAATGTATCGAAAAAAATTCGAGATATATCGATATTTTAGAGCTCGAAAAGAAGATTTCAAATCGATTTATACATTTTTTCTAGGATCGATATTTTTCGATATATCGATAGTAACATATCGAAAAATATATCGAAAAAATTTCGAGTTATATCGTACTTTTAGAGCTTGAAAAGACGATTTCAAATCGATTTATACATTTTTTCTACGATCGATATTTTTCGAGATATCGATAGTAACGAATCTTAAATTTTTTTTTTTGAAAAAAGTAAGAATACCTCTTTGCTCATTCTATGTTCCTGATTAAAATCGAAGATTTTTTCAAAAATTCCTAATACAATTCGAATTTTTTTTTCGAAAAAAATTTTGAAATTTTATTAGGCAAATATAATGACTGAAGAGGTATTTGAATTTTTTTTTTGAAAAAAATTTTGAAATTTTATTAGGCAAATATAATGACCAAAGAGGTATTTGAATTTTTTTTTTCGAAAAAAATTTTGAAATTTTATTAGGCAAATATAATGACTGAAGAGGTATTCGAATTTTTTTTTTTTCAAAAAAATTTTGAAATTTTATTAGGCAAATATAATGACTGAAGAGGTGTTTGAATTTTTTTTTTGAAAAAAATTTTGAAATTTTATTAGGCAAATATAATGACCAAAGAGGTATTCAAATTTTTTTTTTTCGAAAAAATTTTGAATTTTTATTAGGCAAATATAATGACTGAAGAGGTATATGAATTTTTTTTTTTTTGAAAAAAATTTTGAATTTTTATTAGGCAAATATAATAACCAAAGAGGTATTCGATTTATTTTTTTCGAAAAAAATTTTTAATTTATATTAGGCGAGTATAATGACTGAAGAGGTATCTGATTTTTTTTTTTTTTCGGAAAAATTTTGAATTTTTATTAGGCAAATATAATAATAGAAGAGGTATTCGACCTATAGAAAATTATCAAAAAACTATCAGAAAAAAGTATAGAGTATACAAATTCAATAATAGTAAACAGAAATAATTTAACAGTCGGTATACTTTTTCACCTGTTCTATTATCATTTGGTACAATTGGTAATACTGGCATAGGTATTCAAAAACAAAAAAAAAAAAAAGAAAATAATTTATTAATCAAATTTATACATTTATCAATGATGTTAGGTTCATTGGAGTGGGCAATTGGTTTAGTTAGAGGTTTTTGTGTTGGATCATCATTTTTAATTCAACATATCAAAGATTAGTTTATTGTTTTCAGCTTTTTTACTTCTATACTTTTAACAGCAGCTGCATCTATTAATTTAATGCAATCAAATCCAAGTCAATTATCACACTTTTTTCTTTAACAAATAAAAAAAAAGTGATTAAATATATCTAAAAGACAATTGAACCACATATTTACGCAAAAAAAACCAATAGTAATAGTTATGTAATCATATAATATAGTTAGTTAATATTTAATTATATTCTCAGATAAAATTCTTTTCATTTTATCGAAATCATCATATAAGGATATATAATATCATATGAAGTGTTTTTTCCTTTGTTAAATCAAAATAAATAAAAAAAAAAACACGTGACTTCGGGTCTCACTAAGCTGGCGCCATCTGTGGCTGATTTGTGTGAAGCAGTGTGATATTATGTTGGCCAACCTGTATCCGCCATTTTAAAGCGCTAAATATTTGAACAATAAAATTGAAAAAAAAAAACAGAAACAAGAATTTAAAATACTTTTAAAAATTTTATACTTTAAATGTTTGTAGTTTAATAATTATAATTGATTCAATAATTGATCATTTGATATAATATTTTAATGAATTATTAAAATATATATAAAAAATGTTTGATATAATAAAAATATAATAAAAAAAGAAAAAAAAATGCGATTGCAGCGTCCATTTTTTTTTTTAACTTACGTCGAAAAAGTGAACTTCTCCCTGCTGATATATCTCTCT
Source organism: Lysiphlebus fabarum (assembly GCA_011426435.1). Lineage (NCBI taxonomy): Eukaryota > Metazoa > Arthropoda > Insecta > Hymenoptera > Braconidae > Lysiphlebus > Lysiphlebus fabarum. The sequence continues at coordinate 111,638 of WSYQ01000216.1, read as the reverse complement.
CGTTTCTGTCTCGTTTTTTTTCAGGTGCTATTTTTTATTAACTCAACATTTATTAATATAATAAATAATAATAAAAAATATTCATTAATATTATTAATTAAAATGGCACTATTAGTGAGAAATGTCTGCAAGGCTTTGTCACAGGTAAATAATTTATAAATTTTATTTCATCTGAATTTAAAATACATAATTTTTGTATATAAAAAAAAAAAAAAATAATTTCAATCAGTTTATCAAGTTATAAAAGACGTCTTTTTTATGCAATAGTTTTGGTTTTTTTTTTAATTTATTTATTGTAATTAATATTTTTTTTTTAGACAACCCAAAAAGGTGCAGTAAGAAATTTGAGTACATCATCTGTTCTTCATCAGGAAACGGTAAATAATTTTTAATTTAATAAAAAAAATTCTATACAAAAATTAGGTCATGACATTGATAAAATATTAATAAAAAATAAAAAATATATAGGTAAATATATTAATGTAAATATTTATTTTATATATTATATTTAGTTTATTGAACAAGAAGGCAAAACAAAATGTACATTGATACCTGGTGATGGTGTTGGTCCAGAACTTGTTGTTTCTGTTCAGCAAGTATTTAAAGCTGTTAATGTACCAGTTGAATTTGAGCCATATTTTTTATCAGAAGTTAATCCAACATTGAGTGCACCATTGGAACAAGTATCAAATAGTATTGCAAGAAATCGAGTATGCTTAAAGGTATAAAAAAGAATAAAGTTTTTATATAAATTATTATAACTTTTTTTAAAATTTGTTATTAATTAGTTTTTTTTTTTTTATTATAAAATTAATACAGGGTATTCTTGCAACTCCTGATTTTTCTCATACTGGTGAACTTCAAACATTAAATATGAAATTACGTAAAAATTTAGATCTTTATTCAAATGTTGTACATGTTAAATCATTACCTGGTGTTAAATCACGTCATTCAAATGTTGATTGTGTTATAATACGTGAACAAACTGAAGGTGAATATTCAGCACTTGAACATGAATCAGTACCTGGTGTTGTTGAATGTCTTAAAATTGTAACTGCAATTAAATCACAAAGAATTGCTAAATTTGCATTTGATTATGCTGTTAAAAATAATCGTAAAAAAGTAACATGTGTACATAAAGCAAATATTATGAAACTTGGTGATGGACTTTTTTTAAAATCATGTACTGAAATTGCAAAATTATATCCTAGGTAAATTTAATTTTAATAAAATTAATAATTTTTTTTATATTATAATTTATAATAAATAATAATTAATTATATTTGAATTTTTATAGAATTCAATTTGAAGCAATGATTGTTGATAATTGTACAATGCAAATGGTATCAAATCCACATCAATTTGATGTCATGGTTACTCCAAATTTATATGGTAATATTATTGATAATATTGCATCTGGTCTTGTTGGTGGTGCTGGTGTTGTTGCTGGTGCTAGTTACAGTCCTGAATGTGTTGTTTTTGAACCTGTAAGTTTATTTAACTGTATTTTATTAATTTTAAAAAATTATATAATTTATTTAATATTAATTGTTTTTTTTTTATTAAAGGGTGCAAGACATACATACTCAGAAGCTGTTGGTAAAAATGTTGCAAATCCAACAGCAATGTTACTTTGCAGTGTTAAATTACTTAATCATATTAATTTAAAACGTTATGCATCACAAATACGTGAAGCATTAAATCGTGTTTTAAATGATGGTAAAATACGTACCAAAGATCTTGGTGGTCAAAATTCAACGACTGAATTTACTCAAGCTGTTATTGCTTGTCTTCGTTAAATTATTGTTAAATAATTATTGTTAATATTTAATTATTATTTAACGAATATATGCTGTATTTTAAATCATCCAAAGACACATCAAAACAGCTTAGAAAATTTATTATTTAGAAATAGAATCATTTTAATTTTCCCAGCTTTTATTGTAACATTGATGTTTTTTTTTTTTTTCTTTTTCTGAAAATATAATAATATTTTAAAAAATTGACCGATAACAGTATATGAATATATAATTATACAACTAATATACTCTTGTCATAATTATGACAATGTAATAATGATAATTATTAATTTAAATAAAAATTTTAAACAATTCAATAGACAAGTTTCATCAAGAATAATATTTTAATCTTCTTGGATAAAAAAAAGTAATTAAATTTCATTGAGATATTTAAATTCTCTGTTGTATAATAGATAATAATAATAATAATAATAATAAATAAATAAATAATAAAAATTGTTTTGTTTTTTTTTTCTATTTTTAATTTAACAATATATGAATTAATATTTTATCTAGTAGAGTTTGTAATTTTCAATAAACACGCATGTGTAATTTATAATAAATTATTAAATAAATAATGAGTTTTATCATCATAAATAGTTATTTACAGAATAATAAAAAAGTATATATAAATCGATTTTAATATATTTACAATGACATAAAATAAATATTAGTATGAAAAATATAATAAAATGAATAAGTCACAATTTAAAAGTTTTAATATTAAATCAAGAAAAAAATTTAATAATTATGTACCATCAACAGTGTTTCATGGTATTGTTAAAAAAAATGATGATACATCAAATGTTAAAACAACACTTGTTGGAGTATATAAAGAATTTATAAATGAATCATCAATTCATGGTATAAAATATATTGCACTTGCTAAAACACGTTTAGAAAGGTAAAATTATATTCTATATAAATAAAATAAATTAATAATAATTATATTTAATTTAATTTAATTTAATATTTACAGAATATTTTGGATACTTGTTTTAATTATTTCAATTGTATCTGCTGTTCAATTGGCAAATCAATTTTATACAAGACATCAAGAAGCTAATATGCGTACATTAGTTATTGACAATCAATATCCAGCTTGGAAAATTCCATTACCAGCAATAACAATATGCCATCCAAATTTAGTATCAAAAATAAAAGTTCAAGATTTTTTATCATCAAATAAAAATTTGTATATAATTTATAATTATAACTATTTTTTTTTTTTTTTTTTGATTAATATAATTTTATTAAATTTTTTAGAAAATTACCAGATGGATTGACAATTAATGATTTTATGGATAGTTTAAAACAACTTCGTAATGTTTATTATCCAACAATAAAAAATCAAAATAAACTTAAAAAATTACATGATATTTTAAGTATAAATAATATAAGTTTAAAAGAATTTATGAATATAACAAGTCCAGGATGTGATGATTTTATTGTTGCTTGTCGATATGAGGGTAAAATGAAAAATTGTAAAACACTTATTAAACGTTCATTAATATCAACTGGTTATTGTTGTTCTTTTAATTATCATTATAACAATGATCCATCAAGGTAAATAATTAAATATTACTCAATAATATATATATTTTTTTTCAATTTATTGATTAATATTTAAAAACAATTTTTAACAGACAATTTATACAACCAGACATTTATAGTTTTAATTATGGTGAACGTTTTATTATTTCATTGATGGCTAAAGGTTTAAACCCAGATGATAGAATTGTTAGTGATTATTTAGGTGATGGTTTTAAAATAATAATACATAATAAATATGGTTATCCTGGTACATCATCACAAGAATTTATAGCAAGTATTAATATTGAAGTTATAACAAGATTATATGCACGTCGTTTAACAGCTAGTAAAAATGTACTTGATAGTCCAGTTAAAGAAAGACATTGTTATAAAAATCTTAATACACGTATACCATATAAAATGGAAAATTGTTTAATTAAATGTCGTGAAAATATACAAAAAGAAGAATGTGGTTGTTTACCATTTTATGCATCATCAATATCATCAAATGATACAATATGTACACTACTTGATGTATCATGTTTAGCTAAAATTAAAATTAAAGTATTATCATTAAATCCAGATAATTGTAAATGTTATCCTGATTGTGAAGAAGATACATTTACTGTTGATACAACATCATTATCAATGGATGTTACACAACTTAATCCATCACCATTTTAGTAAGTTTATATTTATTTTATTTTTTTTTAATACCTAATATGTATAATTATTAAATTATTATTTTAGTCAAATTACTAAAAATTATACACATACAACTGCTATTCATGTTACATTTGCTGAACAAACATGTATGTTACAAAGACGTGAAATTGTACTGTCATGGATAAATCTTGTTTGTAAGTTTAAATAATATAATTACAATTTTAAAATTATATTATTAAATTAGTTAATTAATTTTTTTTTATATCAGCATCATTAGGTGGTGTATTTAGTTTATTTTTAGGCTGCAGTTTTATATCATTGTTTGAAATGATATATTTTTTTGGCTATTTTATATGGAAAATATCAAAAAAAAAACGTAAAAAAAAATACAATAATCGTCAATATAATCGTTGGTAGTTTGATAATAAAAAAAAAAAGAAGTTAATAAAATAGATACTTATTTATAATTAAATCATTAAAAATATTATGTAATCATTTTAAATGTATCCTTGAAATGTTAAATATCATCAATGAAAGAAAAACAAAAATAAATAAAATATATATATCACAAAATTTTTTTAAAAAAAAAAAAGCTAATCAAACAATATTAGTAAAATTATAAATAAAAAGTAATTTATCATAATTTAAAAACTTTTTTAAAAAAAAAAAGGAAGTTATAATAAATTATAAAAAAATATAGTAAATTATGTCAAAGAATATAAAAATAAAATAAATATACGTCACAAAACAGGTGTTTAAGTTAAACTATGCAAATAAATTTTTTAGAATTATGATCAATTTTTTTTTAGATATGGTACATTAATCATTATAGGTTTTAAATTATTAAATATAATTTTTTTTCACATAAATACTTGATTTAAATATTCTCAGTTCTCAGTTACTTTTGAGAATTGAACTGGAGTTTATATATATCAAAAAAAAAAATTAAATACAAATTAAAAATAAACAAAATGAGTCGTTTAATTTGTTTAATTGTCATCATGACATCTTTGATATTAATTATTGATGCTGTTGATTATTGTAGTATTAATTCATGTAAAGGAAAAGTTCATACTATGTGTCGTTTTTCAGTAAGTTAATTTTATATTTCAATTTGTAATTAATAAAATTTTAAAATATAAATGTTTTATAATTTATTTTTACAGACAAAAAAACCAGGAACTGCTTGTGTTAAATTACACAGTAATTCATTAACACCAGCTGAAAAAAATGAAATTATTATGTCTCATAATAATTTTAGACAAATTGTTGCTAGTGGAAAAGAAAAAAGAGGTAAACCTGGTCCTCAACCAGCTGGTAACATTCCTGATCTTGTAAGTAAAATTAATATTTAATTATATTAAAAATAACTTGATAAATTTGACTGTTTTGAATTTAAAGAAATGGGATGAAGATTTAGCAACAGTGGCTCAACGTTGGGCTAATCAATGTGATTTTAAACATGATGAATGCAGAAATTTAGGTAAAAAATTATTCAACTGGACTGATTTATTAATTTATGAAAATATCTTGATAGTTATCGAAATTATTTACATAAGAATTTTAATTAATTTTAAATTATTTATAAAATAATTTACAGTTTGATTTGTCATTTATAATTTATTACAATGATTCAATTTTTTAGACAAGTATTCAGCTGGTCAAAATCTTGCTATGCATATGCACTCAAAAACTTATAGTTCATCACTCTCAAGCATGATTCAGAGTTGGTATGATGAAGTAAAAGATTTTAATCGTCAAGATGTGCAAAAATTCAAGTAAAATATAAATTTATTAATACAATATAATTAAATATATAAATGTTAATAATAATTATTTTTTATTTTAGATTTGCAATGAATGTTGGTCATTACACCCAACTTGTTTGGGAAAAAACAACTCATGTTGGTTGTGGTATTGCCAAGTATCATGATGGTAAATGGTACACAACTTATTTAGTATGCAACTATGGTCCAGCTGGGAACATGATAGATTCACAAATTTACAAAATTAAATAGTAAATATCCAAACAAAATATATTTATAATTTAATTATAAATGTTGACAATTTTTTTCTAAACATGTTGGCTTTTTTTTAAGACAGTGATACTATTTGAAATGAAAATAAAATTGTTTATAATAATTATTGAAATAAAAATTTAAATTTAACTAATAAAAAAAATAAAAAATTACATCAGTAAGAATAATTTGTATTAAAACAAATAAATAAAATAAATTTTAAATTTAAAACATTGATTTTATGCATCCGGTTTGATCTGATATAAAAATCAAGGGCTTTAATATCAAGGTAACTTGATATTTATTCAAACAATAAATAAATTTATGAAATAATAAATTTACGATTTAAAAGTCCTCGTGTAATACAAAAAATATGTATAGAAAGTAAATGTAATCATCACGTGATGAATTACCAAATTTTTAATTTGATTTATCATCAATGGTTTAGTTTCAAAGTCTAGACATTTTTTTTAGCATTTAAAAGATAAGTAATAAATACAAATTATAATTTTTTTAATTTATCAAAATTATTAAAAAGAGAATAATTAATTTATCTCATAATTATTAAAGATAATTTAGAATTATAATTTTTCCATCAATATATTTACATTATTTTTTTAAATGTTTTTATGATAAAATTTATCAATAAATTGTCAATACTATTGATGCATTTTATTTTTTTATTTTTTACATTTAAATTTTTATATATTTTATTTTTTCTTTTGATATTTTAAAAATTAATTTAAATATGAATTAAATTAGGAAATCTGTATAGGTATATATATAAAGTTTATCATTAATTATTGTAAATTTATTCATTTTATATGTTAATAATAATAATAAATATAAAAAAAAAAAAAACATCTAAGAAATATAATTTTTAATAATTTATTTTGTTACTTTAATTTTCGAAATAACTAATCCAGTGCAATAATTATTCATTTATTTATTACCAAATATTAATATCAATAAATTTTAAAACTGTTAATTTATTTATATTTACAAGTATGATCATATAAACAAAAATATATTACTTAAATTTATATTTTACCTTGATAAAAATAAGATTATTTAATTTTTTTATTATTTATTTATTAATAATAATAATTGTAAATTATTAATGACACTCATTTATAATCTCTATGCCATAAATAAATACTTATAGGCACTTATAGTAGGTATATCAATAAAATAAAAATAATAATTATGTGTTCTTTTACATGTTGGAAAGTACGTAAGATATACAAATACACTCACTTAATTTTGACACAAGTTTGACAAGGCCAAAAACAAAACAAATAATACCTATATATAAACAAATAAAATATAGGATGGATACAGATAATCAAAATCTATCAATAATTCGTCAAGAAATTGTTAAAAATCATCTTCAAGTAACAGCAATTATTCAGGTAAATTTTAATTATATAAATAAATAAATAAATAAATAAAATGTTTTTAAAACAATCAAAATATAACCTATAAATTTTTTGACAATATTAAAAAAATAAATAAATAAACAAACAATTATTTAGGAAATTCAACAATGTACTGGACCATTGGAACAATTAAATGATTTAAATGCACAAGGTAGAATAAAATTATCAAATTTACGTAAAAGTATTGATAATTTAGAAAATATTGCTGATAATGAATTAAATATAAAACGTAAAAATGAACTTATTAATGAAGTTGAAAATAAAAAAAGTCAATTATCAAATATATTATCATCATTTAAAAAAGCAAATATAATAAGTTCATGTGTTATTGATAAATTATCAAAAGATGAATTATTTACAACACCTGAAGAACAAAAAACAATATTAAGAAAAAGACGTGATCATCAAGCACTTGCTAGTACATCATCAAAAGCAACTGATAGATTATTAAGTATATCACGAACTTTGGCCGAAACAAATCAACGTAGTGCTGATACCCTAGGCACACTTAGTAAGATAATAAATATGATAAAAAAATATAAATTTTTAATTTAATTAATTTTATATATTAAATATATTTATAGTATTATCATCAGAAAAAGTAACTGGTACAAAAGATGAACTTGAAAATCAACAACAAGCAATTGTTCAATCAGGTAAACTCCTGGGTAAATATGGAAGAAGAGAAGTAACGGACAAGGCTCTTATGGTACTGGCATTTGCATTTTTTTTAGCTTGTGTATTTTATATACTTCAAAAGAGAACATGGTGAAGGTAAATTATACATTAATTCAATATTGATCTTGATAAGATTTCCGTATTTTTATATTTAAGAATATTAATTTCTTTAATTAATCAACTACTACATTCCAAAAATAAAAAAATAATAATATTTAAATAATATTTTAGGTTTCTTATCGTAGTGTCTATAAAAAATAAATAAAATAATAATTTTCAATGATAATAGTTTATTTATAAAATTTTTATTTTTTATTTTGAAATAATTACCTTTCTAAAATTCATCATAATCAATGAAATATATTTATACATTGATCTAATAAAAAAAAAATTATTTATATTATTATATTTTTTAAATTATATATATTTATATATTATCATTTAACCTTGACCAATTTTATTATTTTTCAATATAGATTATTTGTAAATAAATATAATCATATAAACTATATTTTATTATTTTATTTCATTGCTCAAATAAATATGTTTTAATTCAACAAAAGAAAAAAAAACAAAACGTAGTACAAATATTTACAAATAATGATTAGAAAAAAATAAAAAAAAAAAAAAAAGGTTATTTAAATATTATTCATTTTTTTATTTTTTAAATTCCAGAATTTAATTAAATAAACAATGCTTGAATATAGATAAATTTTTTTCACAACAAAGAAAAACTAATAAATATTTTTTTTTTAAATTAAAAAAAAAAAAAATAAAAAAACATTCAAGACGTCAATATGTGTTCGTGTTTCGATTACAAAATAGGTTGATAATATTTCTCTGTATCCCAGATAAAAATGCAAAAGAAAAAAACATCAAGTTTGTTAATACAATCTAAATAATTCAAGGGATCCACGTATCTCTTATTTTTTTTTCCATCTCTTCTTGTTTTTAATATTTGATTTAGACTCACTATAAAAACAACTGATTTTGCATATTCGCACTTCACTTTTAAACCGTCATTCAACGAATTAACTGTTAAATAATTTTATTTAATATTATATATATAATTTAAAATTTATTATTTTAAAATAAAAATTTAAAATATGAAATTAATAATAGTATCAGTGTTATTATTTTTTATTGGATGTGCATTGACTGAAGCAGATCCATGGTTTTTCATTTGGCCAAGACCAGAAGCATCACCAACAGTTAAACAAATACGAAGACGTAATAATCCAAATAAAGAAAAAAAAGATCGTTGGACACAGTTATGTCATGTTATAAATCCAGGACCATTAATACCAGGAAGTCATCCAGGTTTAGCACCACCATGTCCATACTAATCATCATGATAAATAACATCAATTATTTGTGATAATATTATTATACTATTGTTAATTATAAATACAAATTTGAAAAAACAAAAAAAAAATCAAATAAATATAATTATTTCATGTTAATTTACTTACTTAATTTATTTTATACATTTATATATAATATTATAAATATTGTTAACTATTTTATTTTTAAATTATTATAAAAGATCTATTTTCGTTGATAATAATTTTCTTTTTTTTATTATATTATTTTTTTTTAATATTTACAAAAATAATTTACTTAAATTAAATAATAATATTGTAATAATTTTTTAAAAGTTTAAACTAATGAAGAATAAATTTCAAAATATTTGATTACTTTTTGTGTAAATTAGAAAAAAATGTAATTATACAAAATGAGGCCACAAAACTGCGTAATAAATTTGTAAAAGAAAAAAAATAAAAAAACAAAAATTTCTTACATAATTATTTCCATACTTGAATTAATCCATCAGTACTACCAGTTAATATACATGTATTTGACATTGCAACAGCAGATATTGTATCATGATGTCTTGAATTTGGTATATCAAGTGTTGGTGGTGGTCCTTCTTCATTTGTTCTATTTCTAGTTGTTGTATTATTTGTTAAACTAGCATTAACTTCTTGTACAACATTTGTACCATCAATTAATCTTTGTTCATATAATAATGAATTTGGTGTTATTGTATCAGATGATGCTGGTAATGCAATATATGATTCATTTGGTGTATTTAAATCCCAAAAACGTAATCTCATATCAGTACCACCAGCTAATAAAAAACCATTTTTATTAATAGTACCAGGATACATTGCACATACACTATGACCATCTTGTGAATGACTTAATGGTGGTGTTGATGATGCCCATAATACCATTTGACGAAAACCAGTTTCTAAATTCCACATTGATATTTCATTATTACCTTGTACTGATGATATTATCCATGATTGTTCAATTGGATGTGTTGTTACTTTTCTAACACGTGCACCAGTTGGATGTTTAATACTACTTATTGGTAATTGAAATCTTAAATCCCAACAAATATGTACACCAGAACTAGTACCAAGTGTTAACCATTGTTGATAATTATTAACACAAAATGATGTTATAACACCATGTTTAAGATCATTATCAAGTTTCCATGCTGGATTATTACAACGTAAATCTAAACCAATTAATGAACCATATAATGTTGCATAAACAAGTAATGATTGTGAACCAGAATCAATATATTGTAAATCAACAGCACAACCATCATCTTGTATATCAAGTTGTTTTGAATAAATAATATTCATTTTATTTGAATTTTGTTCAATACGTAATACAAATATTGTTCCTGATTGTGATGATGATGATGCTAAACTTTGTCCTTGTTCACATACAGTTAAACCAACAAGTGGTCCACCACGATTAATATATGTTTGACGTGATCTATTTGCAATATTACGTCCTTCCATTTTACTAGCATCCCATATACGTATACAACCATCAGCAGCACATGATGCAAATAAACCAGAATCTGGTATTGATACAATACGATTAACAGCAGCTCTATGTTCATGTAAATATGCAACAGATACACCACGTGGACGCCAACCATTTGGTAATAAACGTGTACCACTATGCCATGCAATATTATCAGCCCAATGTTGTGCACGTAATGTTGCAGCATGTTGTTCTTGTTTACGATATGTTAATTGACGTAATTCTAATCTACATGGTGCACATCTATATTGTATATATGATCTTTCATGTAATGAATGATCATTAATACTATTAATATCATTTAAACTACTATGTTGTGGTGATAAATGTATATCACCACTACTATGTATTGGACTTTGATTTGATTGATATGAATCTGATAATTTATTAATACTTGTTTGACTTGTATTATTTGCAGCAAACATTGTTCTCCATTCTTGATTCATAACACTATAATGTGATGATGATGATGATGATGATATATTATTATTATCAATTATTATATTTTTATTATTATGATGATGATTTTGTTGATTATTATTATTATTAATATTAATATTATTATTGTTATTAGTATTATTATCAATTTTTTTAAAACCATTAATGTCAATTTTTGTGTCTGGATAAAGCATTACAATATTATGTCTTATTGTATCTTTTATTGTATTTAATTCAATTTTACCATCATTTGCTGATTTTATTGCTTGTTGTTTATTATCAGATATTAATTTATATTTATTAATTTTAATTAAATGTTGTTTCATTGATAATAATTGTTCTTCAATAATATCATTCATTGATTCAGAAAATAAACGACGAAATAAATTTTTTAATGATAAACTTGTTTCATTATATTGTACAACAGTACCATTTATTGCTTTTAATCTTGCTAATTTACGTTCTTCAAGTGCTAAATATAATTCATCAATATCATGATATTTTATTATTGAATCATATATTATTCTTGGTATTGGTGTTACAAGTGCTTCTAATAATAACATTTCATTATCAATTTGTATTAATGGATGACGTAAATAATTTTTAATAATTGTTTGTACTTTACATTGTACATCAACAATATTAAGTGTACGTGCTGTTGATGATATAAAACCAACAGTTGCATGTCTTATCCATAAATTTGGATGTACTAAATAAACAACTGTTTCATTAAGTAATTGATATAATGCTGATTTATGAAGTAAACCAAGTTCAGTTAATGTTGACATTGCATTTATTGATTTTTTAATAACAAATTCTTCTGGATCAGTTAAACCTTGTTGTAATAATGGCATTAATATTGGACTTGAATGCCAACCAACATATGCAGCAACACCAACAATACAATCAAAAAATGATGATCTTAATTGTTTATCATCTTTATCATTTAAAAATGTTATAATATGACTTAATAATACATCATTTGCTTTTTGTTTACCAAAAAATATACATAATTTATTTATTCCACTTTCCATTAATGTTTGTTTAACTAAATTTGATGAATCTGTTAATAACATTGATACTGATTGTTGTATCATTTCATGTAATGTTTGTAATTCATTTTCATAACTTGTTTTATTTCCATCTTTATTATTATTATTATTATTATTATTGTTATTGCTATTGTTGTTGTTATTGTTATTGTTATTATTAACATGTGCATTTTCTAAATAACGTAATGCAATATGTGCTAAATGTGATATATTTTCAGCATATGCTGCACGTACAATAACAGCATCATCTTGTGTTAAATGTGATAAACCTGGTAATACATATTCTGGAAATATATTAATATCTGTTGGTGGTATTGTTTTAACTAAATATAAACATTTTGTTAATGTATATATTGCTGATACACGTACACGTGGTGCTGGATCATGTACTAAATAAAATATATATGGTAATATTCTATCAAGTATTGTTTCATCTGATGTATTTTCAGCAAGTTCTAATAATATTTCAAGACTTTGAAGTTTTGATTGTGAATGATGTAAACCACGTATACATGATGTTACTAATTGTGTTATTATTATTAAACCTTCTAATCTTTCACTACATTTAAATTTATCTAAATTATTTTCATTATTATTACAATTGTCTTTATCTTTATTTTTATCATCATCATCATCATTATCATTATTATTATCATTATCATTGTCAATATTTTCTTCTGTTTTAAATATATTTATAATATTACATATATCTTTTTTTAAACGATTTATTTTTTCATCTGGTGATAATATTGGTGCTGCTGAAAATATTAACATATATGATTGTAAAAATGAATAAAAATATTCTGGAAATATTTTATTACGTGATTGTGATAAATATATTTCAGCTGTTTTACGATTATTTGGATTTTTTTCAAGCATTGATGTTAATAATTTACGTATTCCAATATCATCAATTTTATCAAGATGTTTACTTGCTGAATATTCATTATTTCTATATGCTAAAAGTTGAGAAAAATCAAATGGTGAATGACCTTCATTAAATAATTCAGTTAATGCACAACCTGCTGAAAATATATCCATTGTTGGATGTAAATCACCAGTTTTAAGTTCTTGTTCTGGTAATAATAATGTATTACTTAATTCTGATGATAATGTTTTAACAAATCTTTCTGGTGCAATATAACAAGTTCTAAAATAATTATTAATATAAAATTATTATTTATTAAATGAATAATAAAAATTATTTTATTTTATTTTTTTTTAAATATTACCTTCTTCTAGATGTATCAAAAAAATATGAAAAATCAGCTGGATTATCTTCAGGAAGATAAGTCGGTTTAAAACTAGCAAAATCCGTTATTAAAACCCAATTCCAACTTGTAATCATAATATTTTCTAATTTAATATCACCATGACAAACTCCAAACTAAATATACAATTATTATCATCATCTTCATATTAATTTATATGATAAATCTAAATTAATAATATAATTTATTTTATAAAATACCTTGTGAGCTTGATTAAGTGCATATAAAACTTGAAATGTTATCCATTTTTTTTCAATACTTGATAGAAATGGCCTTGTACTTATTCTATCATACAATGAATATTTAACATATTCTCTCATAATAAATCCAGCTTTTTCAGTAAGCTAAAATATTTCTAATGTTTATTAATAATGTTAAAAATTAATTAAAAATATATAAATTATATTTAATTATCATAGATATACCAACAATGGTTCTTTGAAATGGTAAACAATTAACAGCTGATGATAATTTTGATCTAATATCTTCAAGTTTATCTTTATATGTTGATAATGGTAATGTTGGATCATGTATTGCAAATACTTTAACAACAATTAAACCCTCTTGACTTCTAGCACGAGCAACTTTAAAAAATCTTGTACTTCCTAAACTATATTAATAATAATAATAATAATAATAATAATAATAATAATAATAATAATAATAATAATAACAATATAATATAAGATAAATAAATAAATAATTAAAATTTATTTAAATAAAAAAAAATAAATCAAATAATTAAGTAACTTACCTTATGTCAAATAATAAATCACTGTGATCTGTCAAATAATGTTCAACTGGAAATATTTGACTAGGTGCAATACCAACAAGTTGATTACCCATTTTTAATAATTATAAATAAATAAACAAATAAACAAATAAACTAATAAACTAATCATTAACAATATTAAAATATAAATTCACAAAATAACATTCTGAAGAAAAAATAATAATTAAACTAATTGTTGTTTTATAGTTAGCTTATGTTTCGCAGTTATAAAAAAAATATAGAAAGTAATTAGAAAATATATGTATCAAATATCAGCTGTTTGTCAAAATAAAAATTTAATAATAATAATAAATTAATAATAAAGAAAACTGCTGTGCTGTACTCTGTTGGTGAAAATAATTTCAGAGAAAAAGACTATAACGCCCTCTTGTAGTGTATTTTATTATATATTTTTTTGAATATTTTTTTTTTTTTCTAACTATTATTATTATTAAATTATTTGTCCAGCAAGTGGCGCCATCGTTTCAAGTTTTGGATATATTTTTTTTTTTTGTTTTTGTTTTTTTTTTTGTTTTGTTTATTTTTTATATTTATATCAACATATAGAAAATAAAATGTAAATAATGAGGTCAGTTATTTATACAATAAATACACAATGTAATTATACTTTCATTAGTTTGTTTATTAATTAGTAAATTAATAATTTAACATTTCATAAAATTATCACAATCAAAATGAAAAAACAAAAAATTGTTTATCAATATGTATGAAGACAAATAAAAATGGGATATCACTTTTATTGAATTTTAATTAATTTTTGGTATGTGTAAAAATAATCCTAGATTCGTTGACTAATTATTATTTCATAATGCAGCAAAAAAAAAAAAAAAAGAAAAAAAAAGAGTTTAAATTAATAACATTTAATTATATATTATTCCAAATAGTTTGTGTTATTTTTTGTCAAAATAATTTACAAATATTTTTATATTATTATTAAAAAACTAATTTTAAAAAAGATAAAAATATATTTATTTGCAAAAGCAATAATCGATATGTATTAATATTTTAAAAATTTTAAATTCAACTAAAAAAATTTAATATGACATATATAATTAAATAATAAAAAATAAATATTATATAATGATATGAGTCTTATCATATCCTCTGCCCCATTATTAAAATTAAAAAATATAAAAAAATAATAATATTATAATAATTAATTTATTTGTTATTGTTTCAGCAGATGAACCAAGATTATCTTGTACAACATTATCATGACATTTAGCAATTGTATCAATATCAATTGATGAAATATGTATACCATTATAATCAAGTGGTGATATACAATAATTATTTTCACAAAATTGTATTTTACTACCATTAACAAAATCACTATAAATAATATCATATATTTGACAATCACATGGTAAATAATTTTGTACAACTGATATTGTACGTACATTTATAATAGTATCTTTTAATTTTGATGTTCTTAATACATGATTACCATGAAAACGTAATGTTATAACAGAACTATCATTAATTAATTTAAATTCTTCAATAATATCAATTTTATTATTAAATATATTTAAATTATCAATATTATATAATCCATTGAATGAATTTTTTTGAATAATACCAAGATCACTTTCTTGTATATTTAATGATTGTACATATGATAAACCACGAAATGTATATGATTGTAAATAATTTAAATCCATAAATGATAATTTAATAACATGTACATATTGTAAACCATTAAATGAATCTGATTCAATTATTTTAATACCAGATGGTAATATTAAACCTTCAACATATGTTAAACCAGAAAATGCATGACTTTGAATTTTAATTAATGGATTATTTGATAAATATATTAATTTTATATTTGTTGAACCAGCAAATGAATTTTCTTCAATATATTTTATACGATTATTTGATAACATAAGTAATGTTATATTTTGTAATGTTGCAAATGAATAACTACCAATATAATTTAATGGTGTATGTTGAATTGATAAATCAGTTAATCTTGATAAACCACGAAAACCAAATGGTTTTATTGTTGTTATATTATTACCATCAAGACTTAATTTTTTTAATGAACGTAATAATATAAATGCATCTGTTTCAATTGTTATAAAATTATTTTTTGATAATGATAAATCTTCAACACCTGGATTTAAATATGTTGGAATTTCATTTAAACCACCAGTATTACATAATACCTGAAAAAAAAATTTAATTATAAAATTGATTTTCAATTATTTTTCAATTATTCATTATCTGAATTTAATTTAAATTGTCATTATATAATATATTTTTAGTTAAAAACTGTTAATTTAATTTGTGAAACTCGTTGAAATCATTTTGATGAAAAAAAAAAAAAAAAAAACAAAAGTAAAATAAAACTTTAGATAAAACCCACTTGAATAAATATCAGTGTCTGTCAAAAATTAATTTAATTTAATATAATAGACATTATAAAAAAGTTTAAAAATAAAATTTTTTAATTCCATATAAATCAGTGATAATCAAATGACAAATATTTATTATTCAGTAAATCAAAAAAAAAAAAAAAACAAATATACCAAGTTTGAATGAAATAGAAAAAATAGAAAAAAATCTTGATAACACTTTGTTGAGTCTCTTATCATATTCATGAGGCTTACAAAACCAAAGTGGCAATATCAAGTGTCTAATAATAATAATAATATTAAATATATCTACCTGTTTTGATGATAGACAAATACAAGTAGGAGGACAATCCATAATTCCACTGCTTGAATTTTCTACATTTTGACATGTTACAAATGAATCCAGTCTCAGAAAAACCAGAATAATAATAATAATCTTTAAAAAATATTAATTAATCAAATTATAATAAATATAAATATATTAAAAAAAATTATTATTATTACCTGCACTCTTTGATACATCAATCTTGAAATATTTATGGCGCATGCCTTTGCATATCACTGAGTTGAAAATGTGTTGATGTTGCAAGATGTTTCAATTAAAATTCTTCAATTAATTTAATTTGATTATTTTTTAAATAAAAATTTATCAAATTAAATCACTTGAGCTATTATTTAAAAATTAATCAATTTAATAATTTATTACAATTATTTTAGCTACAACACTATTTTTTGTATGATCAACTTGATGTATCAACATCAGTAACAACTGCTAGTATAAAATATCAAGTTAATATCAAGTTAATAGAAAAAAAAATATGCATCAACTGCACGTATCAATCAGTTAATAATATATAAATCCGGAAAGTCACACATATTCCTGTACATGAAAATTTTTATTACAACCCCTTCCAATTTTGATAAGTTATATTCTTGTGCGCAAACTCATAATTATTCAGTCAACGATTTGCGTGTGTATACTAACAGACAAGTTGGGTGGAAAAATCCACCCTCTTATATATTTCCTTTTACTTCTCTTGAAATGAAAATACTTAAAAAAAAAGATTTTTTTTTTTTTTAACAAAAATGAGCAAGTAGAACAAGCTGAGTAGGATTACAGCAGTGTATATCTTTGTATATTGGGGTAAAGACAGTCTGTGCACGTTTTATCATACCCTGGAGAATTAAATTAAGGCGTTGCTTTGAAGAATGCAAAATTTTGCTGACAGAATGTTTTCTTTTTAAATCTTATTATTTTCAAAAAAGAATTTCATTCATTGATAAATTTTAATGTACATAAATTATTCAAAGTATTATTTTTTTATATTTAATTAATTATATAATTAAAAGTGATTATATTCATTAAAATTATATAATAATATTAATTAATTTATTTAAAATATTATTAACATGAGCAAACTAAATTTCATAATTTTATTATTTATCAAAAAAATATATATTAAATATAATTAAAATAAAATTATTTATTTAAATAATATAAAATTTTGATTTGTAAAATGATATTATTGAAAAATACAAAAAAATAAAAATATTATTTTCATTGATTTTATAAAATTGATAAAAATAAAAATAATGAATGTACGCAGCTTTTCAAGTATATTCAAGTGAAAGCTATTGATAAAAAAATTTTAAAAAAATAAAATTTTTATATTTCCATTTGAATTAACAAATTGTTTTTTTTTTTTTTTTAAATTTTCAATAGTTTAATTTAAAAATGATGGATAAAATAAAAAGGTTTAAAAATAAAATTATTTTTTTTTCAATATTTTTTTATTATACATAATGAATATCGAGTAACAATAATAAAACATTGTGTATTTTTTTTTTTCTTATATTTATAATTAAATTTATCGTGTAATGGTGCATGTAATATTAAACATCAATGAATAAACATTATAGCCAGTATTTAAATATATTTAAACAATTAAGAAAAAAAAAAATAATAAATTGAATGAAAAAAAAATCAGTCTTACTAAGTAATACAACGATTGAGTTGTTAAGGCAACATTTTACACATACTTAATAACTATTTATTTATATTTATTGTTTATATATTATTATTTAAATCGAGTATGTTTGTTTTTAGTTTAAAAATTTTATGATTTTAATTATGGACGTTTAATTATTGAGGCACCTTTTTTTTTTTCTTTGTTTTTTGTACTTTATATTACAAAATGAGGTATTTTTTTTTAATATTATTTTATTATTAATTATTATAAATTAATATTTTAATATATTTTAATAATATAATCAGTTGAAGAAAAAATTTTTTAATAATAAAATTATTTAATATTAATAATAATATAAAGAAAAAAAATATTAGCCAAGTTTACAAAATGTGGCTTTGTGCTGAACAACAAAAATATTTTTTTTAAATTTGATTTTATATATTTTTTTTTATAAATTTTCATATTTTTATTTTAAATTTTAAACGTACATTTATTAATAGTGCGTTATTATTGAATAAGGCAATTAATTTGATCAAAATTATTATGATCATTTTTTTTTTCAAATTTACGTTTTTTATATATACCTATATATTTTTTTTTCTTGTTTTTTTATTTTTTTGTTTTCTTATTTAATTTTATCATAAATATTTTTTTATATATTTAAATTAACACTATATAATAATAATGATAATAATAATAATTAATAATTATATAGAAATTATAATATAATTTTTTTTTTTTTTCTAAATTTTTTGTTTTAAATTTTTTTTTTTTTATTTTTTGATTTTTTTTTTACTGAATATTTTAGAATAATATTAATTAAATTTTTCATTTTAATAATTAAAAAAAAAAAATTATTAATTTTAAATTGCCCTTATAATGAAAATAATAATATATATATTAATAAATAAAAAAAAAAAAAAAAAAAAAAAACGTTGCACTATTGATTAGAATAAAGTAAAAAAAAATTATGTTAAAAAAAAAATGTTTTTAAAGTAAAATGAATGGGCCATTAGAGTATATACTGCGTTATTTAAATTAAAAAATATACGCAGGACAGATTATTGTCAGTCTTATACATTGTACAATGAGGTAGATTGGTCCCATTTTACATTTACCATTAAATGCAAATGTGCATTGAGCAATTTATTGCATCTGTATCCCGGTTTAAAAGATATATCTATTTTTTTTTTTTTTTTTATTTTTATTTTAATAATTAATATTTTTTTTAAATTAAATTTTTTAATCAATATTATTTTGCTCAATGGCAATTAACGAACAAATTCGTACTCCAAGTCTATAATAATAACATAAAAAAAAAAAAAAAGGAACATTTATAACTCAGTCGTCAACGATTCTGCTCTTTTAAAAAAATTACCATTTGTAATGTTAATTTTTTTTTTTTTTTTGTCCATCAATGGTTTTAGCGAATTTCGCATATTTTTTATTTTATTTTTGTCTTTTTTATTTGTAATTAATCTTGGCATTTTATGCCATTATGTAATTTGAATATATCATTCAATCCCATCAACTTATATTTTTTTTATTTTGCCATTTGTAATATACTCTTTGATTTTTTAAAAAATCTTTTCAAAAAATTTCTTTTGATATTATAAAATAATTTTATAATTCAATTGAATTTTTTATTTTATAATAAAAACTTATCATTTATTGCAAAATGATAAATAAACGAAAATAAAATATATACGGCATATTTTTTTATATTCATTTTCTTTTTTCTTTTTTTTTTATATATCAAATAGAATATTTTATATATATATATTTTTTTTTTTGATCACAATTATTTTAATATATATTTTATAATAATAATTATATAATTTTATATATAAATATGTTTTTAATTTGAATATATATATTTATATTTAAAATATAATTATTTGTTAATTTGCTCATTTGCATATTATTAAAGCTCAGTTCTATTGTTTTTTAAATGAAACAACAAAAAAGAAAAATTCAGTAATAATAAATTTAGTTAAAAAATGAGAAAAATATGCCGATAATTCTCGTATAAATTGCAAATAAATTTTTAATATTATTTTTGATTATAAATAAAGAAGAAATAATTAATTTATACGAAATTTTTTATACAGTATGAAATCTTGGTGGGCTGTTTTAACATCAGTCTCATCTTGGAAAAAAAAAAATAATAATAATAATAAAAAAAACGAAAAAAAAAAAAAAAACTATTAATGTAAAATTGTTTCGTCAGTCTTGATATTGCTTTTTTTTTTTTTTTTTTTTTTTTTTTTTTTTTAAAAAATTATATAAATTATGTAAATTTATATGTCATAAAATCAACGACGACTAAAATCTTCTGGAATATGTTTTTCTTCTTTAATATTTAATGCTTGCATAATAACACCAACATCAGGTTTTTTATTAATTGATAAATCTTCAACTTGATCATTATCATCCATCATATTATCATTGTCATTATTTTGATTATTAATTGGACTAACAGTATCACGTTCTGTTGAATTTTCACGACTTTTTGAATATTTAGTTTCTAATAATTCTGTTGGATGATTATCAATGATATTTGTTGATGATGATGATGATGTTGTTGTTGTTGTTGTTCTTGTTGTTGTATCATTAATACTACTCATTGATGCATAAATACTACCATTTGCATTACCACCCATACCATATGGAAAACATGCACTGCTACTATTATTAGCAATATTATTATTTAAATTACCATTACGACGAAATGGACGTGGTGTTGATATACCAAGTTTTTTAACTTTATCATAAAGTGTACGTGATGGTACATTAAATAATTGTGCTGCTTTTAATGCACTCATACCAGTACGTACAGCATCAATAGCATCTGTTATATTTTTACGTGAATATTGTTTATAACGTTTCCATTCTTGTTTACCAGCTTCTGTAATAATTAAAAAATTTAATTATATTAGTAAAAGATATTATATAAAAAAAATTAATAATAAAAATATACAATTAAAATGATAAAAATATATTTACTTTTTGAACTTGATGTTGGTAAACTAATTGGTTTTTTATCATCATCTTCCATTAAACTGTGATCACTTGTTTGTGGACTTATATTATTATATATTTGTGATTGTTCAATACTACTTCTTCTATCATCATTTGTATCATTTGCTGATCCATTACTTGGACTACGATATGTATCATTATTATCAGTATGCATTAAATTTGATGCTTGTGAACTATCAGCATGTCCTTGTCCTAATACAGTACGTAATATTGGTGTATCTCTATTATTAACACTATTAAGACCCAATAAATTCATTTGTTTTCTCAATGAAATTTCATTTGTATCATATCCAGGAAATATTGGTGTATTTCTAGCAGCAATACATTGTGCTAATGCATGTTGTTCAGCAAAATATTGTTGTTGTTGTTGTTGTTGTTGTTGTAATTGATGTTGTTGTAATAATTCTGATGGTAATACTAATAAATTATTATACATTAATGTTTTTTCACGTGTTCTTGGTGATAAATTTTTTGATGAACGTGGTGATTTATTATTGTTATTATTATTATTATTATAATATGATGAACTTGTACATAATGGTGGTGATGTATAACCATTTTGTGTATTTAAATTTTGATAATCATTAATATTTGTACTTGTTGTTATTGATGGTGGTGGTGAAGATTGTAATGATTGTGAATATTGTGAATGTACATCATCAATTGGTTCTCTATATTTTTTTTTATGTAATTTTGATTCATCAGTTAAACCTTTTATTTGTAATGTTTCAGCAACACGTAATAATGCTGGTAATTGATCTTGTGATATATGTACTTCACCTTGATACATATAATCAACAAGTGCTTTCATTTCTTTATGTCTTACATCTTTTAATACAATCATTGGATTATTTTCACATGATGAAAGATCAATAAATAATGATGAAAAATATTCAGAGCATGATGCTAATACAACTTTATGACATCTTATAAATGTTGGTTTATCTTCAGTAACTAATGTTACATCAGCAAATGCACAATTTTCTAATATTTCTTTAAATACAGCAATAAAATTTCCTGGATGATTTGTCCATCTCAAACAAAATTCTTGCTGTGATTTTGGAGTTGACATTTTGAATTCTGTTGAAAAAAAATTCATTATAATTATTATTATTATTTAATTTATATTTTTTTATTTTTCATTGATAAAATTATAAAAAAATTATCAGTATTTTTTTAATTTGCTTTTTGATATATATATATATATTTTTTTTTTTTTGTCTCTGGTAGTTTATTTAATTAAAATTTCAACTTTTGATAAAGTTACCAAATAATAATGTTAAAAATTTTATAAAATTTATATACATATATACTGACGTGATGATAAATAGTCACGTGATGTTTATTTGGTCAATGATAATTTTAATAATAGTGACCTTGTTTTTTATTTATTTTTCTATTTCATAAAATAATTATTTTCAGCAATTATTAATCAATGAACTATTTATATTCTATTTCAAATTAACAGCCAAAAATAATTAATAAAAAAATTAATACCCATTTAATTTGCAAATTACAATTAAATTTATAAAATATTTAAATAATTTTAATAATTTATATAAATTATTTCTGTTAAATCATTAGTAAAATATTTTTTAATGACTAATAAGTTTATCAAATAAATACATCAAGTCATCAAATATATTTGTTATTTTGGTTTTTCTAGCTAACGTGATTATTTTGCTGAAAAAAAAAAAAAAACCAACAAAATGACGCTGCAGATAAGGCAAATATTTATCGATAATTTTTTTCCGAAATATGACTCATTATTTGATAAAACAAGAAAATGCGAACCACGTGTAAAAATGCGAAATAAAAAAAAAAAAAAAGAATATCTTATTTTGTTTTTTTCGGAGTAGAAAAAAAAAAAAAAAATGCAAATATAATTTTATAAAAAAAAACATATATATAAATATTCAAATGGAAAAAAATATATATATAAAATCATAAATACGTGCGAATGAATAAAGAATAAATGAAAGAAAAAAATATATATTCGCCGCCAAAATACAACTTAGATCAACATAAAAACCATGAAAAAAAAAAAAAAAAAAAAAAAAAAAAGATATAATAATTCACACGCAATACTCACATGATATCTTACGATGCGCAGTTCCAAGATTAAATAATATGATCAAAACAACCCGACCTTCTACACCATGCGCGAATAATCAAAACAATAATATTTTAATTTTTTTTTTTTAAATTAAAAATTTAATATCATAAATGTATATATATATATATAATTAATATATATATAAAAAACAATATCAATTAATAATTTATTGTCCAAAAAAAAAAATAAAAAAACAAAAATTTAGCAAAAAAAATGATCAAAACAAAAACAATATAAATTTCACTGATATTAAACTTTATTAACAAATAAATAACTTTGTATATTTGTTAATAACAAAAAATAATATAATAATATAAAATAAACTTTTTATTAATATTCAATATAAAAGAAATAATAAAATAATCAAAGAAGCGGCGGCAGTTTTATTTTTCTGTACGAAAAATGTTGATGGTTGCTGCGCGAATAACGTTCGAGTATAAAATGCCACATTTAGTTCGGGACGTGAGGGCTATCCGTTGATTTTTGGGGGCTAGCTGGTTAGTTGTGCTTAGGAATAGGAAAATGCAAAATTTTAAATAAATAAAGATGGAAAAAATATTTAAACATACAAGTGTAACAAAGATAGAAATTCAAATAGGAAAATATTATATCATATTGGTGGGAGAAAAAGTTTGTTTTTTTTTGTTTTTTCTGGAGTGGGGCAAAACGTGCTTTTTTTTTTTTTTTTTTTTTCCTCCTCTAAGATTGTAAACGCACGCATATTATAGTTAAATACATTGACACATACAAATACATATATATATATATATATACATAGAAAATGTCTAATACATAACTAATGCTTATGGGGCCCAATAAAACACCCGCACGAATCATACTGAAAAGAAGCTGAACGGAAACAACATCCCCACCCTTGTTTATTTTATTTTTATATATTTTTTTTCTAAATGAAATTTTGTTGCAATATATATTAATATTATTAACATTAGAATATATTAATTGTATTTAATTTTCAAAAAAAAAACTTACACTAAATCGAAAAATAAAAACAAAAAAAAATTCAAATTTCAAATAAGGGTTGTTTTTTTTTTTTCATCAAACAATAGATTATTTAATTATTTATAATTTATATGTATTTATTTAGCAATTATTTATATTAATTGATTATAATTTATTTATTTTATTTATTTATAAAATTTTGTATATTTATTAATTTATTATTTCGGTAATATTCGGTTATTCTTCGGGTTTTTCATAATGGCGTCTGTGTCATCGTTTATTGCATTTAGTTTTGAAGAAAAGCAAAAAAATTTTTTTAAGTTTCTTTATATATATATATAATATATATATATTCACTATAATATACAAGTGACACGATTCTAAGTCGCACAACCAATCCTAAAGCATTCTAATGCATTACCTCCCCTTTGCCCTCTTGGCCGCGTTTTCAAAACCCCTCTTTTCCCCTTTCATCATAGTTGTCCCTTCATGACCCCTGAAATCATATATGTGGCCACTTTTTTTTTTTTTTTTTTTTTTTTTTTTTAATATATTATTTTATTTTTTTGGGTCGAGGGATATATACGGGAAAATTTAACACAAACTATTGCGTGATGCGTTTCGTGCATAGAAAAATATATTCAAATATACAAATATATTTTACTAATTTATTGCTCTATTGTTAATATTGTTATTATAAATTTATCATGTTTTTAAATTTAACATACGTTTTTATTTTTTTAATTTTTTTATTATTGTTAGATTGTTTTTTATATTTTCCTGTTTTTTTTTTTCTTTCTTTCTTTCAATTATATATGAGAGTATTAGAAAGTTTAGTTGATAGATATAATTAACATTTTCTGTATTTGGCAGGAAATCAAAAAAAAATATTTTTTTAATCGGTTAATTTAAATATATTTTAAAGATAATTTTATTTTTTATATAACAAACAAAATATATTTATAATCTAAAATGCCTCAGGGATATATTTTTTTTTTTTTTTTTTTTTTTGTAAAATTGATAATATATTATTTTTTTAAGATAAACAACTAATCACAATCAGCGATAATCTATATATTTGTAGAAAATACAAATTTACAAAAAAAATATTATTTATTTTTTAATCTTTTTAGTTTTAAAAATTCTAAATAAATATATATTATTATTTTTCGTATTTATATATAAAGATTGCACAATTGCATAATAATCAAATGCATTTATCAAAACAATAACAAATTTCTATGTTAAAATATTTATTATAAATAAATTGTATTAAATTATTCAAGTGTCTAATTGAATCTATTAAACATAAATAATTAGTAAAATTCATTTAAAAAAAAAAATCAATTTGTTAAATTTTATTGAATAAAATATTATTTAATCATAAATTTATTTAATTTATAAATAAACAAATAAAAAAAATTAATAAAAAAGTTAAAAAAAAAAAAAAATCAAATAATTATTAAATTTAACAGAATTATTAAAAATTAACGTCGAAATGCTAAAAAAGTATGTAAGCTGGGTCAGACGCGCCACGCCCGTTACTACGTTACTATATGCGAAAGACTTGCAAAGTAGAGGGTTGTTTGGCTGACCTAAGCGTTGATTATTTCACGCGTTTCGAAATATATTTATAAAACTTTTAATATTGCTTATCCTTTCATGCAACTCTTTTCATATAATTTTTAATAAATAATACTATCTAAATACTAATAATATTTATAAATAAATATATTAATATTTAAAAAAAAAAATATATAAAAAATATATTTCGAAATAATTTGTGCGTTTCTTTGTGTAATATGTACCTGCAGGCGCTTTTTTTTTTTTTTTTTTTGCCGTTATTATATATAAGTATATACACATAAAGAAGTGAACGTTTTTAAAATTATATTTTGAAAAACATTAAATTTTCTCTTGCGTCCTAAATTTTTTTTTTCGAACCTTATCGCCCGAATGAATCGCGAGCGTTCACCTCGCTGAAGAACCGCCTTCTTTGTATCAAGCTGAAGAGTCGACCATCCGCGTATGCATTCGCCCAGTAGCGTAACACCCTTGCATTCCCCCGATCATATTAATTTAATAAAAAAAAAACAATTAATTTATATTAATAAATAAATTAAATAACAATAATTTCAATATATAAATAATTTATTTCAATAAAAAAATGAATAAAAATTATTTTATAATTTTACAAAAATAATTTTCAAAGTAATTTCTATATGGTAGAAATCAATTTCTGCATATTTCGTTGCATTTTATTTGAAAAATTTACAAAAAATATTATTTAAAAATAGATAATATTGTTATTTTGAAAAAAAAAGCTTTCTATTTAACATTGAATTGATTATTTCAATAGAATTTAACTTTTTTTTTTAATTTTCATCAATGCAAGTGATATCATAAAGTTGATGTTAATATCCCCTTCCTCCTCCCACCCTCAATGCCAACATGACGCAGAACATTTTATTTATATTTTTTTTTGGTTAAAGAATATAAAAAAAAAAAAAAAAGAGAGCTAAAAAAAGAATGCGACAACGATAGCAAGGTGAATTGTATAAATTTCATTATATTTTTTTAATACATATATATTTTTCTATGCCCTTCTCGCCCTTGAGGCACCTGAGTCTATTTCCACCTCTACACCCTCAGTCAGTATTCCCATGTTCTTTTTTTTTTTTCACTATGCAACATCATCTTCATCTTGAGGACACAAAAGCAACATTTTTCTAAACAACAGATGAAGAAAAATGTAAAAAAAAAAAAGCCACCATCATTCTATTGAATTTGAAAATGTAAAAAATTTTTTTGCGTGATAAATTTTCTTTTTTTTTTTTTTTGTACATATATTTTTCCTTTTCAATAAATTATTCATTCTTCAGACAAAAAGAAAAGATAATAATCTCTAAAGCTAAAAAGACTAGTTTTTTTTTTTTTTTTTTATTTATTTAGTATTTTCTTATCGAATATATATACTTATACGAAATATTTGAGCGATAATTTGGTGCAGAGGTTCTGCAGTATCTCTCTTGTTTACCGCTAGACTAGTCCGATTTATTTTGTCGTTTTATTTTTTTTATTTTATTTATTTTTTTTTTTTTTTTACAACACGTATCATTTGTTTACTTTGATATTGCTGATAACACGTTGGCACATATAAATGTATATACAGTTTGAAGATGTTATATAAATTTTTGTAAAAAAAAAAGAAAAGTAATAGTTTTTTTTTTAAAATATTAAATTATGAAAAAAAAAATATATATATAAAATATTAATAGTATTATGTATCAGGTGAAAAATGATGTATATATATTCTTAAGGGATTTTGAGCTATTTTAAGAAATCACTTGTATATATGTCAGAAATAAAATATATATATTGTAAAGATATTTTTAGATATTTTATGATAAATGTTAAACAGGTTGGTTATTTAAAAAAAATGCATATAAAAGATCGGAAAAATAATTGTGAAGGTGTATAGGAAAAGGAAAAAAAAATATATATATATAAAAAAAAAAAAAAGATATATAAATAACATAGAAAGATACTTGGTTTTAGGGAGAGATTGTAGAAAACTCGTTCGTGCATAATGGCGTTTTGGGTATTATTTTTTAGGGGCACACCTTTTTTCTTACATACGAATTGACTGCACTCTTCGAAGGCCATTGACCGATGGACAGGTACACATGACAACTACTTGCCGATCGATGCTCTCTACCTGCTTCGTTACAATGTTCCTTGTTTAGTTTGCTTAGTTAGGTGTCCTATATATATCCTATTTTTCTATTTTCTATTTTCTATTTTTTTTTTTTTGTTATTTACAATTTTGTCTTTTATCTTTTTTATTATTTGCAGTGTCTGGTCATATAAGTATATATCAAGATATTTTATTTTCTTTGTTTCATTTTGTTACTGATCTATTTTTTTTTTTTTTTTACAGAGTCATATATATTGATAGATATTTATTTTTTAAATAGTAAAATAATGTTATTTAAATTATCAATTTAATATATACAGGGGTAGTAAAAAGAAATTAGAAATAAAAAAAAAAACTGATTTAATTTAAATAATTGTTAGTTAATAAAATATTATTTATAGATTGTTTTTTTTTTTTTTTTTTAATAAACATTGCAAAATAATATTTAAAAAAAATTATGAAAGTATATTATTAGAAAGGTAACATCAGAAAGTTTATAAATTAAACATTATATCTATATTTAAATTTTAATTTATCATAAAAAATTAATTCAACAAATAAAATCAACAAACTTGCTAATGGTTGAGTTTTTTATTTTCAATAAAATTATATATATTTTTTACATTTAAAATATATATTTTTATTTGTTTATTTTATTTATATATGGAAGTTACAAACATGTATATCTATTATCAATGTCATTTGAGTAAATAAAAAATTATTTTATTTTTTTTTTATCTGAATATTTAAAGAACCCATGTGCATACAGTATCCTCTAAAACTCTAAAATTTTTCCATATCAAATACCAACAATCTACATAAGCATTAAAAAAATAAAATAAAAAAATGTTTCAAACCGCATTTTTACTTTGTCTTGACTCTTCAACTGGAAAGAGGCAATAATAAAACGTCGACTATTTTTTTTTTTTTTTTTGTCTATAATAGACACGCATAGACCATCGTACATTGCCAGCGTGGACCGGTTGCAATAAAAAAAAAAAAAATAAATAAATAAATAAAAAAAAAATAGTGGGAGAGATGATACTCAACTCGATTCAACGCCTAGACCAAAAAATATATGTGTTAAAAAAAATAGAAAAAGGAAAGAGAAAAATATAAAAAAAAACATCGAAAAAAAACGCGTGTAGAAAAAAAGGCGAGTGAAGACGCATCGCGTAGAAAAAAAAAAAAATATAAAAAAATATATAAGACTAGTAAAAAAAAAAAAGGGCGTGGGGGGCTTATCTGCGTTAGATGAACGTTAGTTTATAATATTGGTCTATGCCGCAAACCGGTCCCTTCTCTCCCTAGATCTCCTGCTTTTTCCTTAGCTACTACCTCCTTTTTCATGATTCTCATATGGAATGTAGGACCGCGATGTTGCCACACGCATGCACAACATGTGTCTCCCCTTACCTCCCTCTATATATACATTTATATATATATATTTTTTTTAAAAAATTTTTATCTTTATCTAATTGTCGTTTTGTTCTCTCTTTTACTCACATTTAATATTTAACTGCTGAAAAAACTGCATCTACGTGGCTATTTTCTATCTTTCATTATATATTTTACAATATTTTTTATAAAAAATATATCCACAACTTAAATATATACTTGAAAATGCTTTTTAAACATGTTTATCAAAATTCTCATTAAGATTTGATTAAAATAATAACAACAGCATGATGACCTACTTTGAAAATATTTATGTTTTTGTTTATGTATAATAAATATATAATATTTTAGATATTAATCAAATTAAATTTATAATATCATTTTATTAAAAACAAACAAGTATCTCCATGCATATATGAGCTTTTACTTTTTCTTTATTTTATATATTAATTTTAGAGGGTGAAAAGGGTGATTATGTACTATGATTGATCATAGATCTCTAAATGATCTATGAAATGCAATTTTAGGGATTAAAATTGCTGTAAAAGTTGTACATAGTGCTTTTTGACACTATGCAAGTGCTATGACCAGGTAATGAAACAACTTGGAGTACTAAGAACGATCATAAGGTGCTAAATGATCTATGGAATGCAATTTTAGGGATAAATATTGATCTGATAGTTGTACATAGTACTTTTTGACACTATGCAAGTGCTATTATAGTACAATGTAGTAGTATATAAAGTTCTAAATAAGCTATTGAATAGTATTGTGAAGCTATAAAACTCTACAATAGTATAGTATAATTATTGTTGTGGTGCTATGAAACAGTTGGTGTAAAT
Organism: Lysiphlebus fabarum; assembly: GCA_011426435.1. Classification (NCBI taxonomy): domain Eukaryota; kingdom Metazoa; phylum Arthropoda; class Insecta; order Hymenoptera; family Braconidae; genus Lysiphlebus; species Lysiphlebus fabarum. Next base: position 80,722 of record WSYQ01000216.1, on the reverse strand, counting down.
CTGTAACCCATAATACGTTGTCTAAGATAATTTATATATAAATAAAACTTATTGAATGAATTTTAACTTTTAAGGTCAAATAAAATTATAAAAATTAAAATTTAATAAATGATAATTATTGATTAATTGTTTCGAATGAATAAGCATTTTTTAAAAATTTTTTTTCTTCAAGTTTTTCCGACGTTTTGCTGAGTTGGATGAATTTTATTTGCTAAATAGTTTTTTTATTTTTTTTTTAAATGGAAATTTAATTTTACTGGAGATATACGCCTTCTTATTTTTTTTTTTTTTTTTTTAACACATGTGACATACGCTTTTTTAACAATGATTAAATTTCAAACCATATAGATATTTTTGCAGAGGAATAGTCATTTGTCAAAAGAAAAATAAAAAAAAAAAAACTCAAACATATGCGCGTTTATTTTATATATTTTAAAAAACAGAAATAGGTACATTTTAAAAAAATTATAGGTTAAAAATTATAATAAAATAAATATATTTATAATATAAAATAATAAACAATTATTATTTACAATTTATTGCAAAAATATATTGAAATTTGTTGATCCAATTTCAAAATATTCAAGATAAAAGTGTCGGATATTCGCAACAAGTGATACAACAGTTAATATGGTCAGACATAAAATTTTGCACGTAAAAAAAGATTGGAATATTATTTAAAAACAAAATACACATACAATATTTTTATAAATTTAATAATCAATTAACAATATACAAATGTAATTAATAATTTTATTAAACAATAATATTTATAATAAAATTAATAAATAAATTAAAAAACAAAAACAAAAACATGATATGCTCTCATACATATGAAGAAAAAGCTGTAATTTCCTGTGATACTTTCTAAATGGCGGCATATATTTTATTTTTAAAATTCAAAACAATAGATTCCCGTTACGCAAATTCAATTGAAATTTATTGTCCTATCCCTTTGATATATTTATAATCCGTTTTATTTATTCTCCAAGGTAAATAGAACACAACAAAAAATAGTAAAAAAAAAAAAAATAGAAGCAGTGAAGAAGCCCAAAATAGAAAAGAACGAATAACAAAAAAAAAATAAAAAACTATATATATATATTTATAACAAAGGGTTCTCTGCAATTGGTAGAAAAGTTTTGCGCTAGAAATATGATCTGATGCAAGAAAAATAAAATACATTGAATGTAAATAATAAAATACAAGAAAACCTTGAAATAATAAAATAATAATTCACATTAAGAAAAATATATAAAATAATTATTTAAAAAAAAAAAAAAAAAATATGCAAAGGGTATATAACAGGTGTTGAGTATAAATTAGACTAAAAATTACAAAAAAAAAAAAATAAAAAAATAATAATACCACCCTATTCCACCCCTGTGCACATTTTTCCAGGCATTAAATATATTACCGTCTATTTATAAACATAATCCGTATGGTAAAAACCAACGTAACAGATGAAATGAGATGAAAAAATGTTAAAAAAAAATATATATATATAATAATCTAAACGCGCACAAACGACTTAACATAAAAAAAAAGAAAAAAAAATGGGCGGAGGAGGGAATTGACCTTGGTTTAAGGGTATTCACTCTAGTCATTTTAGAAGGGTCTAAGAACGCATCTAATGCGTCAAGTTTTAAAAATGAAATGATAAAAAAATATATACTTATATTTATGATAGAAAATAGTTGAGATAGAAAATAAAGAAAAAGAAGGAAAAAAAAAATCTGGTGTATGCGAGAGTCGATTTTTTTTTTTTTTTTTGGCTTGATTCTCACTCTTTCTATCGTATAATAATTTTTTTCATTCGTGTTTATCGTTTGCATTTATTTAAACATGCGATGATGGACCAAAGGGGGATGAGGGTGAGAGGAGTAACGGGGAGAAGTTCAATGAAGGGTCACCAGCACCAGCATACCAAGTTGCAGCTGAGTAGAAATTTTCTTCTGTCATCTTTTCTCGTGGCCAACATTTTATGCTTTCTTTTTCTATTTTTCATGGTGCATATTAGATTCTGCTCTGTATTTTTTTTCTTTTTCTTCATTTTTTTTTTTTTTTTATCATCTTATGATTTTAAAAGCTAACTCAACATCTTGTGCAACGGGATTGAGGATTATTTGGGTGTTGGTATATGTATATAATGAAAAAAAAAATATATAATATAATGATGGTGATCGAACTGGTGTTATGCGAAGCGGGTGGTTGTTGCAGGATCGTGGGAAGGAAAATTTAGGAAGTTGTTATTTTATATATGAGGGTTTTCAAATAATGTTAAATTTATTGAGTAAATAAATTGCGATATAATTTATTTATTTTTTTTTAATTTTTAAATTATTATTTTTTATTATCTATTTAGTAATGAGGTCATTAAATTTCAGCAAACTTTTAACATATTTTATTATTTTGTTATTTTTAACAAAAAATATTGTTTATCATTTTTATTTTTGATAAATGTCAATAATATTTTTTCTTATCATCAAAATATTTTTTTATTTTTAAAATTAATATTCTAAAAATAATATAGTTATCATATTGAGCATAAATTAAACAAACTAATGACTTTTGTAAAAAATTTTTTTATCAATTATATAATTAAATCCAGTCATTTGCACATTTGACCGACTTTTTTATTTTTAAAAATTTCATAACACAAAGAAATAAAGATAACAATTTTGATTTTTTTTTTTCAAAAATATTGACTTGATCAAATGATGGATTAATAATTTATATTTTTATAAATAAAAAATGATAAAAATTGTGAAAAATATATGAAAGAATAAAAAATCAAAACTACAAAGAAGATATTGAATAAGTACAAACATAAATCACGAATATAAAAAAAAAATAAATATAATATAAGATATTATACATATAAAAAAAAAAAATAATATAATGAGTTTTTTTTTTTTTTTTTTTTTATATTCTGCGTGGGCTAACAATAAAAGCAATATATAAGATTGGACCAGGTGAGTCTACCTGACGCTACACTATCGAATCTAGCCAAAAAGCCCTTCAACCCACACATGCAAACCTAAAAAAAAAAAAATTAAATACATTTAAAAAAAAACGTACGAATAAACCATCACATTCGGCACTGAGTTGAACCGACTAGAATATATTTTCCTCCATTTTTTTTTATTTTATTTTTATAAATACATTCACGATAAATGCAGAGCTGCAAAGCCAAGCACATCAGGGTCGTGTTTCCCACACTCAAGCGCCAGCTAAAAAAAAATTCAAAAAGGAAAAAAATTATACCTGCATTTTAAGGGGGTCATCTAAAATGTAATTTTCCATTTCTTATCCCGGTGCCTTTTCTCCCTCTCATTTTAAACCATGAAAAGGTCTTTTTTTTTTTTTTTTTTTTTTATAAATAGGTATCCCTTATATATATATTTGGTTTTTTTTTCTTTTAAAATATTCGCAAAAATCTATTATTCTTTTGAAGAAGAAAAAGCAAGCAAACAAGGGCTGTTAAATTTTTTATGCTTTTTAGAAAATAAAAATACAATAGAAAATAAAAGAAAATGCAATTTTGAAGATTTATTTGTCGGATTATTAACAATAGAACAAAATAAAAAATTTTTTCAGAATTTGCGATTTGTTAAAAGTAAAAGTGTCGGCTTTTTTTTTTTTTTTTCTGCAGATTTCATATGAAATTAAATATGTACTTTTTATTTGATAAAAGTTTTTTTTTTTGACCTCCTACTAGTTTGTAATTTTGCAAATAAATCAATTGTTCAATTTTGCAAAGCTTGAAAAACAAATAAAACAAATAAAAAGGATCAAAGTAAATATATAAAAGAATCAATTTTCACAAGGGTATATATAGTTTAAATTTCAAAATGGCATATATGATATAAAAAATAGACTCTTTTCATTTTTAAAATATCCAAATTTTAAACGGTTAGACCTTTTTTTTTGTAAAAAAAAAAAATGCGACTAGACATATAAATTTTCTATTTTCTATTTTATTTTTGCATGGGTTTGTTAATATATTATTTTTGAGTGAATATATAAAAAAAAAAGGTAACGGTTGATGGTTGTCCTGCTGTGTTTGAACATACTGGCCAATTTTCAAGGATCATTGTTAGAAAATTTTTTCTTAGTAATGCAATGTATTATATGTAGTTTTTGCTGGAACCATATCATATATATAAAAGTTTATTTTATTTTTTTTTCGTAGTTCTTTTTCTTTCGATTTATATATATAAATTCATGTTTGTGAGCTATTTTGGCTTTGCCAACAGGATACAAGGGCACCAGATGGTTTTTCCACGATGTATTTCCCTTTTTTGGTAGTCGTGTTAAACAGCAACCAAAAAAGCACGCAAGGCAGCCGGAGTTGCTTGTCGATTTGCCCTGCATATTTTTTTTTTTATTTTTATATATATTTTCGTGTGCGTATATATATATTGATGATGCGATATAGAAAAACTAAACGCAGTATATATATACTTATTATGATACATAAAAGCATCGCCAATGTTTCAAACGACACAGCCCTTGTAGCCTAATTCGGTTTGTTGGGTCAAAGAGGGGTGAAAAGCGGAAACAAAGAAGGGAAAAAAAAAATAAAATAAAAAGAACAACATGAAAATGAAAGGGGAAAAATCGTTAGACCATTCTCGCCGGAAACTAACGCGCCATTTCATGATAATCTTTCTTTGTTTATTACTTTTCTTCTTTATTTTTTTATTTTTTTATGACGCAAAATTGTGCTTTGGAATGGTTGACGCGTAGTTTTTGTTAATTTTGGGTGGGGTCGATTTTTAGGGGAAATGTATATTTCAAAAACAGAATAGATATATATTTATTTATTTATATATAATTTTGCGTTGTATATATATTTAACATAGAAAAGGGCTAGTTTTAAAATTAAATATATGTAAAATTACATGAATTTATTTCGATTATAAATGAAAATTAATTATTATTGATAAAAATATAACATTTGCATTTGAAAAAATGGAAAATTTTTAAAATAGAAATATTTATTTGCTAAAAATATAAATTTTGTTAACATATTCAAGTAAGTATATAGATATAGGTATATTTTGTTGGAAAAAATACTTGAAAAAGTTTTAGAATAAAATATACTCAACTTTTTCTTTAACGAAAAGAAAATTTATTAATGAATGGGAATTAAATGAATTTATATAGTTGAAATTTAATTGATTAATAAAATTTGCATTTAGAAAAATAAAAGATTTTTAGAATTCGATTAATTTTAAATCGAAAAAAAGCTTAAAAATAGATTTAAAATGAAATAGAAATTACAAAAAAATGTCCAACCTTTTTATTATCAAATCGAAATTCATTAATGAATTTGAATTAAATTAATTTATATCAGCAATTTTATTTATAGAATAATGAAACCAAAACAATAGCTTGTATAGAATTAAATTTAAACAAAAAAAAGTACCTAACTTTTTCATTTTCATAACTTAATTAATATAATTGTAACTGTATATTCAAAAATAAAATGTAGAAATAAAATAATCAATAAAATATTATATACTTATAGAAAAAAAGTAAATAAATAAATTTAAAAAATTTATTTATATCTCTTAAAACATCTATGGTATTAAGCTAAAAAAAAATTGAGAAACTTATTGTATTTATTTTATTAATTTTTATTCAACTCACTGCTGAATTTTTGTTTATTAAAAATTTTGTAATTTTAATTTACAAATAAAAAAAAAAAAAAAACAAGGAATACAGCTAAGATATATAATTATTTGTAAAAGAGTTACAAAAAGAAAGTCAATTTAATATTATTTTTTAACTTTTGGAATTTTACGATTTCTATTACGATTTTTAACATTTGTAACTTCATAAAAGTCACTACCAATTTTAGTTCTTTTGGCAGCACGTTCTTGTGCTCTTCTTTGTTTACTTGTAAGAGTTTTTTTGTTACCTTTTTTAATAATACCACCAGAGACTTTAAATGAACCACTGCTTGATTTAACTTTTGATTTATTATTATCATCATCATCATCGTCATCACTTGAATCAATTGATTCATCAATAGCATCATATGCACTTTGCATTAAATTATCTTTTGTACAATCAACTTCCATGTTACTGTTGTCATCATCATCATCATCATTATCAGTATCATTATCAGTATCATTACTATTTGTTTCAACAACTTTTATTTCATTTTCTTTTTCTTCTTTGTCTTCTTCTTCTTGCTGTTGTTCTTTTTCTTCTTCAGCATTATCATCATCATCATCATCATCATCATCATCATCATCATCAACATTATCACCATCATCATTATCATCATCTACAAGTCCTTCAATTGGATCTAATTCTTTAACATCTTCACCAGTATAACCAAGTGTAACTCTAATTTTTCTAAAATCTTGGAATATACCAACAGCATCATTTGTTTCTTCTTGTTCTTCTTTATCATCATCATTATTATTATCAATTTGTGATTCATTATTATTATCAACAGTTTGTACAGAATTATCATTATTTTTAGTTGGTAATGGTTCAGCATAACCTGGTGGTGCAACAAAAAATGGTAATTTACCTCTTTGCCAATCATTTAATACCATTTTAGCAACAGCTGTTATATCAGGTTCACCTTTTTTTAATAATCTTCCACTTCTTTTAGCTAATTTTTCTAAAAAATCAATATAATCATTCCATTCATCAATTTTATATGTTTTTTGTATATATTCTGGTTTAACTCTTTTTAATACATCTTCAACATAATCTTCTGGATTTTTAACAAGTTCAATTCTAACAACACCTTTTAATACTTTTTCAGTATCAGTTTCAGCACTTGGATAAACAACACCAGGACAATCAATTAAAAATATTTTTTTCATAAGTGTTATATATTGCCATACTTTTGTTTCACCAGCAATTGGTGCAACTTTACATACTTTTTTAGATCTTAATGTATTTATTATTGAACTTTTACCAGTATTTGGATAACCAATAAAACCAACACTTATTTGTTTTTTATCTGAATGTAATTTACCAAATTGACGAAGTAAATTAATTAATGAACCTTTACCAAATGGATGTGTTAATGATGCATGAAATGCAACAGTTGGATGTTCTTTATTTAATATTGATACCCATTTTTGTGTAACCCATGTTGGTACTAAATCAACTTTATTTAATACAAATATTAAATTTTTATGTTTTTTTTCATTAATTAAATATTTTTCAACTGGTGGTGAACGTGTACCAATTGGATCACGTGCATCTAATATTTGTAATACAACATCTGATGAATCAATAACTTTATATAGTTCATTCCATATTCTTCTACTTTGTCCAGCAGCCATAACCCAATCTCTTGGTGCATTTTTAACACCATCATCATCTTTTATTAAATCATGATCATTAACATCTTTAACTTTATCATAATTATCAGCTTTTTCATCAACAATTTTAGCCATTTCATCATAATTTGTAACATTTAAATTTGGACGTTTACGTTGTTTTTTAGGACCAAATACTGAATCAAATGATTCTGTATCAAGTATATGTACTCTTTCTTGTACAGCTTTTTGTTCTAATAATGTTATTGGTAATTGTGTTGGTTTCATAACAACTTGATATGGATTTTTCATAACAGCACCAAGTTCATTTTGAAATTTTTGTAATGAATTTTGACTAATAACACGTGAATTTGAAAACCATGCTCTTGATGGTTCAACACGTGACATTGTACCAGATTTATTCCAACTTTGAAATGGTGCTGGTGTTAATATTTTACCTTCTCTATTACGTTTTGGTTTTTGATTACGATACATTTGTAAACGTTTTATTGTACCTTTTGTACGCATTTTTGCAACACCTTTTAAACCCTCAGTTGGCCTTTCAGGGTTCATACTGTGTCCAGATCTATTAAAACCCTGTTTCCTTGGAGGTTTTGCAAACGACGATGTCTTCGGCATTTTGTCTAAAATATTTTATAAATAAATAAATGTTTTTTTATTTTTAAATTAATTACCTATATGTATGTATTTTAATCTTACCTTGTTTTTTATTACTTGTTGTTTTAAATAAAATATAAATACACCAATAATTTGGTGAATAATCAAGGTAGTTAATTTATTTATACTATTATTTTATATTTATTTTGTTGTCTCCAACGTGCAAATGAATAAACTCTCAACGTGCCTAGATGATGATTAATATATTTTAGGTTAGATATAAATATTTATAAAGACTAGAGACATCTATCTTTGTAACTTTTAGGTGAATAGTTTGAATTCTATTTTATCAATGTTGTGTTTACATTAAAAGCGACATTGATGATGTCAGCAACAGCTGACAACAATTTTTTTCTTTTTTGTAAACACTAGTTTGACATTTAATAAATAAACTCATCAATTTATATAAATAATAACAAATTAATATACATATCTATCTATTAATTAATTACCTATACTTTTTTTTTCAAGTGTGTAAATATATTAAAAATGTCTGGAAGTACAAATAATCCATATGACATGAATGGACCAAATTTTAATCCTGAAATGTATTTACAAAAATTGACAAAAGTAAAAATAATATACCTATCTATATAAATAATAAATAATAATTTAATAAATTAAATCTATATTTGTTTTTTGTTTTTTAATAAAGGATTTTCGTTTAAAACAAATAATGGATCATGAAGAAGAAATAAGAAAAAGTACACAAACACTTCATTCAGAAATGCAAACACTTGTTTATGAAAATTATAATAAATTTATAGCAGCAACAGATACAATAAGAAAAATGAAATGTGATTTTAAACAAATGGAAGATAGTATGGATTGTTTAGCTAAAAATATGGATAGTATAACATCATTTTCAGAACAAATATCATCAACATTATCAGGAACAAGACAAGAAATATCAAGATTATCATCAATACATGCACATTTAAAAAGATTACAATTTTTATTTAAATTACCTAGTAATTTAAAAGATAAAATGAATGAAGGAAATTATAGTCAAGTAAGATAAATTAAATACATGATTTATAATATAAAATTAATTTTAAATATTTAATAAAAACAATTAATATTTATTTATTTATTTTTTTTTTCTTCAAAAATTTATAATAGGCAGTTCAAGATTATATACATGCACGTAGAGTTTTAAATCAATATGGTAATTTACCATCATTTCATGGTATACAAAAAGATTGTGAAGAAATAGTTGATGAATTAAAATTACAATTACATTTACAATTTAATAAAAAAGATGCAACAACAAAATCATTAGCTGAAAGTGTTGATTTATTATTACAACTTGATGAACCAGCTGAATTATTATGTGATGATTTTTTAAAACATGCTGATAAACGTTTAGATGAACAACTTAATTATTTAAATGATATGTGTGAAAATGATGTTATTGAATTTGTTGATGCTGGAAGTAATGGTTATCTTGGTGATTTATGTTTAATTGTTGCATCATATAATGATATGTTTGTTAATAGAATACCAAAAGATGATCAAGAAATAAATGAAAATTTTGATATTAATATAACAATACGTCTTGATAAATTTATTATAAATAATATGAATAAATATTTTGAATTAATGAAATCAAGATTTAGTGATGTTTCTGATACAGCAATACTTGTTAGAGGTCTTGATAGATTTTATCGTAAATTACAAGCAATGAATATATTATGTAATGGTTCAGATTTTTCAAAACTTGGTACAGATATTGTTGTATCATCTGGTAAAAAACAATGTAATAAACATTTAAATTTTTTAAAACAATATTTAAATGAAACATTAGTTAAAGTACGTCAAACACTTGCTACTAAAATAAGCCAAGATAATAATGATGGTTGTCTTGCTGAATTACAAGCATTATTAATAATGCCAACAATTGAAAAAATAAAAGGTGTATTACAAGATTTATCAGTATTTTTACAATCAGATTTATCATTTAGTTTAAAACCACAATTTTTTAAATTATTTTGTATTGAACAAGTACGTGAAGATTTAATTATTGGTTTTCTTCATCATATTACATATGTTGCTGATAGTTTTTGTAATGGTTTAGATATACCAAAATATCCACCAACATTATTATTATTATTAAGTAAAATGTGTATTGAATTTAAAGAAAGTACAATACATTATTTATTAGCAACTGTTGATGATATGTTTTTAATACAAGAATATTCAAAAAATAATAATAATAATAATAGTAAATTAACAATTGAATATGATATTTGTAATGAATTTCAAAATTCTGGACAAAATTTATTAAATCATTATGTTAGATTACAAGGTCTTGCTGTATCACAAATGTTAAGAAAATCAGTTGAAACACGTGATTGGTTACATACTATTGAACCAAGAACAGTTAGAGCTGTTATGAAACGTGTTGTTGAAGATATTACAACAATTGATGGACAAGTTACTGCATTATATGATGATAATGGTGGACATGTTGATAGAAGCAGTGATAGCAGTAAAAAAACACACAGGTTATTATTATTATTATTAATTTTTGTTTATTTTGTTTTTCAAATTAAAAAATTAATAAATTATTTTGTTATTTTGATTTAATTTTTTTTTTTTATCAGTATCAGTGTATCAAGACATCAGTATCGTTCAAATTGGTCATCATATACTCCAAGCCATTTAGATTCTTCATTTGTATCAAATATACATAAATTATTTTCTGAAAGAATTGAAATATTTTCACCAGTTGAATTTAACAAAGCATCAATTCTCACTGGTATCATTAAAATAAGTCTCAAGGTAAATATATACATATAAATTTATTCAATTAAAATAATAATAATACAAGTAATAATTTTTATCAAGACATGTACTTGAGTATAATAGGATGCAGGTGCTTTACAACTAATTTTTACAATGATAAAATAACATTGTCATTATTCACTTTGTAACGTGAATAAAGTAATCGCAGTTGTAATCGTTTCTTTAGTAATGTTCAATTGAATTATATCATGTATTATTATTTGCAAAAAAAAAAAAAAAAAAAAAAAAATGACAATAATTTTCATCAATTTCCTTTTTATATAATATAATTTTATTATTATTTATTTACAGACTTTTCTTGAATGTGTTAGATTACGAACATTTAGCAAATATGGTTTACAACAAATTCAAGTTGACACACATTATTTACAATTATACTTGTGGCGTTTTGTTACTGATGAAAAGTAAGAAATAAATAAATTAATTAATAATAACATAAGTATCATTAATTAATATATGTTTTTTTTTTTTTTTTTTTTTAAATTAATTTTTAGTCTTGTACATTTTTTACTTGATGAAATACTTGGAAGTGCTGTACACAGATGCCTCGAACCAGTTCTTATGGAACCAAGTGTTGTTGATATAATTTGCGAACGTGGATAAATAAATAAAAAAAATAATAATAATAATAATAATCTCAAATATTATATTAATATATTATGTAAATTATATATAAATTTTTAAATTATCAAATAAATTATTTATGTAAAATAAGTATATATTTTATTTTTATATAATTTTTTTTAATATTATAAAATGAAGAAAAAAAAAAGAAATAAAAATAACATGACAATGTAGACGAGATAATAATTTGATGTAGTTTTATTAAATAGATAGAATGCGGTGCGTAGGTCTATATGGCCGGATACACGTCGAATGAATCTCATCCCAGTAGGAGGAAGTTCAAATTAACTTGACCAGCATCATCAACAACAACCAGTACACTATCAAGAGGGACCTCATGTTATTCTGATGTGTAGCAGATTTTTTCATCATTTAATAATTTTTTTTTTTTTAATAATAAATAATTTAAAAATATATATTTAAAATTAAATATTATAAAAAATTATTTAATTTATAATTGTTATTTTTAAAAAAAATATTTGACCCAATATGTAACACCAAGTAACACGAGGTCATAATTTTAAATAAAGAATCAAACAATATAAATTGCTCGGTGTTTATTAACAAATAAAAAATAAACCAGTATCATATTATTAATTTATTTAATGAATAAAAAAAATATATATTTATGACACTGTTCTAACCCCGAGTCTAATTAATCACCGTGACAATTCGTCATCAATCCAAAGAAAAAATAAAATCTATTACTATATTAATTCATTTAAAATTTAATAATAATAAAAAAAAAAAATTTTTTTTAAATTATATTTTAGTATATATGATAAATATAAATTAAATATGATATTTAAAATATATTTTAAATAAATAAAAAATAATTTTATAATTAAATAACACGATTATGTATTTTATCATGCAGAAATAAAAAATTGAATAGACAGATTTTTAATGCCACCTCAATACATTTATTATTTCAAAAAAATTAAATAATATATTTATAGGTATGTATATTAATCAAGGTGTATTGGTGATAAAAAAAAATATATATATATAATCATCCTCCACGTAATCATCAAAAAAAACACCTGTGCATGTGGAAACAATTTTTTTTTACATCTTTAATTGGTTTTTTTAAAAAAAAAAAATTTTAGTCAGCATATTAACATCGTTAGTTTGATATCATCTGCAATTTACAACTCATATCTGCAAAAATTAATATAAAAATATATAATCTATATTAATAAATAAGGTAAATTAATTTTTAATTAAATAATAATTTAAAAAATATAATATTTTATAAAAAATTAAATAATAATATACAAAATTATTTGTCATTTTCCCATGAAATTTATTAATTGAATTAACGTGTTATTGACCCTCATGATAATTTTATTTTATATTATTATTATTATAATTATTTTGAATTTTTTTTTTTAGGCAACCAAATAACACCTAGGGCGATTTATATTTTATAATTTATATATAATATGAAGAGTGCACCCGCATGATGTATCAAACCAGCATGCCATTCTTTATTCTCATCTGGTGAATAAAATTGGATAAATAAATTTTAGAAAATAAATTCTACAACTTCAATTGACAATGAATAATTTATATTATTGTTTGACAATTTGCAAAGATATATTTCAAATTTTAATAATAATTATTAATTCAACAAGAGAATTAGTGAGTCATTGTTTGTCTCAATAAAAAATTTCTCATATAGATAAGGTTTGTCTGTTTATTTTACTGTTTGTATTTATTTATTTATTTTTTATTTTTATTTTCTAATCATTTAGGAAAAAAAAAATAAATAAAAGAAAATATATAAGTATATATATATTTTAAATTGGAGATTTTTCAATTTGTGACCGCAATAATGGGCGGATTTTTAAAACCGCTCGTTGATGCGTGTTCACAAGTAGAAAATTCCCCTTTATCACTTCGATAATATTGGATCAAACAAATCATACCGGAAATCCTTAAAAAAAAAAAAAAAAAAAAAAAAAAATGTAAAATGATTATTATTATTTAATTTTTATTTATATAATTTGAGAAGAAAAAAATAAAAATAAAAAAAAGTAATGTGCTAAGTAGTTGTGCCGTAGGTGATTTGTTATGATAAGTTCACCTTCGCACTATTACTTTACACATTGATTTATAACTATCAACAATTAAATCAATCAAAATAATTTATTATAGATAATAATTATAATTATGTATTTAAAAAATAAAAAAATAAATAAACAATGTATACATATAATTATAATAATATTGTAATATTAAACCTAAAAATAATAAATAAAATTTGTTTATGAATATAACTAAATTGATAAAGAAAGAAGAGATGAATAAATAAATGTCTGAATATGATGATGATGATGATGATGATGAGAAGAAAAAAGACTTTTTATAAATGTCTGTTGTTTGCAAAGAGTGAAAATTTAAAAAATTAAAGAGACATGATAAAGAGAGAAATAAATAAAATAAAATAAAAAAAAAAAAAAAAAAAGGGATATACATACTCACGGAAGCTGAGATACATTGAGTTTTAAAAAAATAAGTGAGATGATGAGATGATAAATAAATATTGTTAAATAAAGATAAAAATAATATTTTATTTTTTAATGATTGTATGTGTTGCTGACCGTTAATAGGGAGTCAACGCTGGTTGAATGCTTAATGCATCATTCGAGTTCTAGGATTAAATTGACCAATCATTTCCCGCCAAGCTTAAAACTACCAATTACTGTAACCGACAGACTATATTAACCCAATCAACACTAGTTTATCATTCAGTTGTGGATTCGACGTCAACTCGAAAGCGTCTCCTCTTTTTTAAATTCGGTTTTTAATTATAATTTATTTATATTTATTTTAAAATTTCAAAATTTTATTTAATTACTTTTTCTTTTCATTGATTAATTTATTTTTTTTACAAGATAATTATTTTTATTTACAGTGTAAAGTGTTTATTTATTTATTTTTTTATCAATTAATTATATTATTATTATTTATTTTTCGTGATTTTTAAATAATTTTATATTTCAAATCATTTTTAAAAAGTGATTGATTTTTTTTGTTTTTTAAACAAGTTTTTTAAATAATAATTTTACAAGGTAAGAGACAAATTATTTTATCAATTTTTTTATTTTTAAACTGTAAGTTTAAATCAAAAGGTCGTGAGATATCCGTTGATTGTTTTACATAAAAAAAAAATTAAAAAATATTAATTACAAAAAATTCATTTGTTTAAGATAAATTATATTTGTTATAATTTTAATTTAGTATAATATAATAAAATTAATATATAAAAAATAAGATTATAGTTATTTTTGGTTGTTAAAAAAAAAAAAAAATAATAAATATATTAAAATATACGTAGGCGTTATCGGCATTGACTTTGTGACCTTTTAGCATTTAAGTCAACGATAGCAAACACACAGAGTCGTGCCCCCAAAGACACGAGGAGTTATCCAAGTAATTCATCCAACAAGTAATAATTGATAAAAAAAAAAAAAAAAAAAATTTATAAATATATTTATTAAAAATATTAAATTATATATCTTTAATTAACAATTAAATTAAATTTTTTAAATTAATATTAATTTAAAATTATTTCATCTAAATTTTTAACGAATTTTTTTAATTAAATTAAAAAAAACTCCAAGTAGAGTATAAATTTGACAGACATTTTCAGACAAGGGAAGAGTCGTATTAACAAGAATTAGTATTAATTAGACTTCTGTCTCTCCAAATATATATATTTTTTTTCTTTTTAAAATTTTTTTATTTTTCATTTGTATATATATATCTCTCCCACCTTATTCGTCTTATTTATCTCACAGACGTCCAGCAGACTTCATCTTGCCAATTCATACATATATTTTAATCCATCTCTTGATCATAAAAAAAAAAAACATATAAATATATAAATAAATTTATAATGATATTACAAGTCTGTGTGTATATTAATAAACAATGACTGTTTCAAAGATACACTAATATAATACTCCAAAAAAAAAAAAAAATATAATAATAATTAATGATAAATAAATATTAAATATAATTAATGATTATAATATATTTTTATATCTTTTTATAATTGTAGAAGAAAAAAAAAAAAAGGAGAATAATATCTTTTGAGTGTTGGACGATTGATGACAGTCAAATGAACACAGAGGATCTCATTCAGCAATTTATATATTAATCCCATTCAAGATTCAACACTGCTTAAATTTGTCATGGATACTTGACGAATACGTGGAATAAAAATTTATTTAAAAAAATTAATAAATAAATATAAAATATTATTTAAATATATAAATAAATTTGATGATTGTTAAAATATAATTTATTATTAATTTTTTTATGTTTCAGGTAATTTTTTTTTTCAAGATTTAATTTATAATTATTTGGTTAAATTAGAAGCTGATTATGAAAAAAGACCTGATCTGTTCTTAAGTACTAGTGCCGCAGGAAAAAATGACTAAGTCTCCTGCTGCTCAAGTGCTTATCAATGGGTCGGGACGTTAATCGATATCATCAATACAATCATCAAAAATTTTTAGATGCTGTGAAAATTATTTATTAAAAAAATAAATTAAAAAGTATATTTTTATCATATGTATATTAAATTATAAATATTATTTTTGATTGTAATTATTAAATTTAAAATAAAAAATATTATTTGTTTTTAATTATAATAAAAAAATTATTTCATTGTTAATGGATAATAAAATTATATGAATTTTTAATAATTTATAAAAAAGATTTTGTAAAAAATTAAGAAAATTAATTGATAAATTTATTAGATGTAATTGAATTAGATAATTATGCAAATAAATAAAAAAAAGAAATCAAGATAAAGGTAGGATTGTAAGATAAAATAACAATTAAATTTTGTTACAATTAATTTTGCAAAAGTAAGTAAAAACAAAATTTAAAAAAAAAAAATATTAATTTGGAGGAGTTGGGATTTGAACCCAAGACTTTCAGCATGCGAAGCAGACACTCTACCACTGAGTTACACCCCCGAAATAGTAAATTTTATAAAATCAAGTTCCTCTAAATAATATGTAAATTGTAAAAAAAAAAAATAAAAGAAAATAATAAATTAAAAATTTTCTATCAAAATAAGTTTAATTTTTTATTTAACTTTAAAAACGACTTTTTTTTTTTACATTAAAATAAATTAAAACAAGTAATAACTACAAATAATAATAAAAAAAAAAAGCAATTTGCAAAAAATAAACAAAAAAAGTATAATTTAAATGTAAAAAAAAAATAATTATGGCAACGTTAATTTACGTTTAACACAGATTAAATATGATTGCAGCACTTGGCATTAATATTTTTTAATTCTGTGACTTGACCATAAATTAATCATTAAACTTGTTTATTTATAATATTAATTTTTAAATTTTTATTTATTTTTTATTACAACAAAAACTGAGCACGCTCATACTGATGGCTTTGTTTATTTTTTTTTAATTTCTTTAATTCATTTTTTGTTTTTTGATGATTATTTTATATTTACATCATTAATATTGAATCTCATAAGTTTTTTTTATTTATTTTTTAAATGTAACATTTAAAAAATTGTATATTTCTTATATCGACTTAATTTTTTTTTCTTTTAAATTGAACAATTAAAACCAGTTAATAGTGCCTGTTATTTTATTATTTTTTTTTCATCAAAGACGAGCCACAAACAGCGATTTTTAAGGCCGCAAAGTCCAACACATATGCATTGTAAATATTACACTGCTTTATGGCAATAGAAAATTAATTTTAATTAAAAAAAAAAAAAAAAAAAAAAAGTGATGAAAAGAAAAAATAAGAAAAAGAAAACAATTTTTTATCTTCTTTTTTAATGTTCAATTTTCAATTATGCATTAAATCTTATACACACATACACACGGACATACACACAAAACATGAACACACAATATACATACATACAATTGTTTTCTTTATCCTTAATATTCCATATTAAATTATCAAATAAAAAACTAGCCGAGTTTATTAAAATTTGTTAATAACTGTTGATGGGACTACGAGGTCATCATGTCATTGCCTGAATTTGATGATGTGTTTGGACCTTTGAGAGAGTCATTAATATCTTTTCGAAACATTGAAAGATTTTGTGTAAATCTAAGAAATAAAATTATATAATTAATTTTGTTTAATTATTTTTAAAAAATTAATTTTTGTAAATTTTATTAAAATTACCTGTCTCTATTTTTTGATAATAAATTTGGCTCAATACCATCCATAAGATTATCAAACCATTGTGCCATTGCACCTTGTTTATCAACTGGTTGACTTCTTACAATATTTTCACGTAATTGACCAAAATACTATTAAAAATTAAAATAAATTAAATTAACTTTATAATAGTTAAATGTAATTTATATTAAATTATATTATTTAATTTATAACTGACCTCTTCATTTAATAAAATAAGACCAAGTAATGGCCTAGACATACTCCATTGATTTCTACAATCCTCAAACATAATAACATTGAGTACTGTACTGAGTATTTGTTGAAGTATTTCTGGATGTTGTTTAAGAACTTGTAAAAATAAATCATCACCAGTTTGACCAGATGAATTTTTTTTAGCTGAATAAACACTGGCTAAAAAATTATATTATTAATTAGTGATATTGTTATTATTATTTTTTTTTTCAAATATAAATTAATTAAATTACCTTTTTGTGATAATTGTTTAAATAAATATGAAACAATATGATCTAATGTTGCACAACAACCTGTACAAACCATAGTGTCTGAAACATTAAATAAATAATTATATATTTTTTTTATTTCAATTTATATTTTTAAATATCCCAAAAAAAAAAGGTAAAATAAATATAAATATTTATAAATAAGGTGCAAGTAAGAGGGAACCAAAATGCAGATTCATGCAAATTAAATATTTAAATATTAGTAAATGAAATTACAGAAAAAAAAAAAAAAATGCAAAAACTTACTCTAAATATTTAAAATAATATAATATTAATAATTAATAAATAAAATATGTCAGCTGTGCGGCTGATTTGTAAAATAATTAAACTAGACCCGTAAAAATTTTAATTATTATCATGGTTATCAACAATAACTGCTATAAATAATGTTTTTTCTTTTTTAAAGCTTTAAATACGGGATCTAATAAAATTAAATACTCTTATTGAACTCCAATCCTCTTGGTGCCTGTATAAAATATTATGTGCAAAATTTTTCTAATATTTATTTATTAATTGGCATTCCAAGCAAATGATGCTTTTTATTATGAAGCTGTGTTGTTTTATGACACAAGAACAATGCTAATATATATATATATATATTTATATGTGGAATTTATTGGCAAATAAGAGGAGTGGTGATAATAAGAGATAATCAGCCGCACAGACCTGTATATGAGTCTTTAAGCGCACCTAATGCCGTGAGACCCTCGCTGATACTTGATAAAATGTATAAAAATACACGTGGTTCCAATTTTGATAAAAATACCATATGATCCTGGGCAAGACATTCCAATAATACATAATATGTTGATGATAATTTTGGATAATCCTATTAATAAATAAAAATTAATTTTTGTTTTATTTTTTTTTTAATAAATGTTATAAATTATAATAATAACAACTTACCAATAAATCACTTTGTGGTATACTTAATAGTAATTTAACAAATGTATTTAATGCATTATCTAATGCTTCATCACCATATAATCTAAATACACCAAAATTAACATAACTTCCACATAATGCTGCTTTTAACATACTAAAACATATACTTATACCCTTTAATTTAAGTGGATATAATTGTTCTTTTGGTACTTCAACATTTAATATATG
The DNA here is from genome assembly GCA_011426435.1 of Lysiphlebus fabarum. Lineage (NCBI taxonomy): Eukaryota > Metazoa > Arthropoda > Insecta > Hymenoptera > Braconidae > Lysiphlebus > Lysiphlebus fabarum. The sequence continues at coordinate 61,491 of WSYQ01000216.1, read as the reverse complement.
ATTACCATAACTGCATATAACTTTACTAGCTTCTCTAAATAATAATATACCATTTGGTGATGATACATCAAATTGTAAACGTTGACTACGATTTTGTACTAATTCAGCAAATAATTTTAATACAGGTGTTGTTACTTGTGGATCATGATGCCATAATTCAATAGCATGATATAATATTGGTAAATAATTTGGATAAACCCAATCAAATAACATTGTATATGATGGTTTTGTATTAAATGCATATGCAAGACCACGTAAATCTCTAGCAATACCAATAATAGCTTTTTTAGCTTCTTCAGCTGAAAATAATGGTGTATCAGCAGCTGTCATTAATTGTCCAATACTTTCTAATGATGATGTTAATGGTAACATAAATGTATGAAATCTTTCTTCATCTTCACCAAGATCAACCATAAATAATTTACCCAATGATGTATAAAACATTGTACGACAACGCATTTCAGTAATAGCAACATTATTACCCAAAAATGGAAAATGTTCACTAGTATGATTATTTAACATAAATTGTACTTCATCAAGTTTAACCAATTTTCTAACACAACTATAACCAACAGATAAATCAGTTAATAATTGTAATGTTTTTGATATTATTTGTTCACTACGTCCCCAATATTTTAAATTTGTTATTATTTTACGTATAAATACACTTAATACCATAGCCTCATCATTAAGACCAAGTACTTCAGACAGTCTTCTATATACTTTGGAATTTTTTTGTATTGAATTTGTATCACCAACATATATTTTACGAAATTGTTCAAAAAAACTTAACATTGCTAATTCAAGTTTTTCACAACCACCTTGACTTAAACCAGAATCAGTTAAATTCATTAATTGTAATATTCTACATACAAGTTCACCATCCATAGCATCATGTTCTTCATTACTTGTAAATGATACACGTCCACCAACAGCACTACCAATAATATAAACAAGCCATGTTAATTGTCCTTCTAATATTTTAATTTTCATTTGTTGTGTTGATGTTAATGTTTGATTTAATAATTCTTGATATTGTCTTGCATATTGATCAAATAATTGTACAAGTAATGTACATGTTTTTTGATAAACACAACGTCCAATAACAGATAATTGTTCAAGTTGTTGTTGTACCATACCAAGATCATCAAGTGGATCTTCAAGACCATCACGTACAACAACTGTTACTGATTCTAATCTTGATGTAATATATGCATTTGATACTTCTGGTGTCCATGTTTCAAGTAAATGTGGTTCAGCAGCACGTACATATGGTACTGATGCAACCATACGTTGCCATAAACTTAATAAATAATGTATACTATTTGGTGCAAATTGCCATAATTGTAAACTTTGTACAGTAAATTTTGCAATAAGACCAATTGCTTCTGGATAATTTTCAACCATAACTAATTCACCAAGTTGATAATTACTTTTAAGACGTGCTAATAATCTACAAAATTCATGATAATTATTTGATTCACTTAAACCTTGTGGATTTTGTAATATATTTGTAACTCCATTAACTAAATGTGTTAAAAATTTTGCTCTTTCAGTATGTGAAAATAAACTACGTCTAACTGATGCTATTTGTACAAGACATGATAATGCCAAATGGCTTAATGTTGTTGGTAAATTATGATAAAGATCAAAATATAATTTTAATGTTGTAAAATCAAGAAATGCTGGACGCCAACCAGTTGGTATTTGTACTGTACATAAATCATCAGAACTTTCATCAGTTGATGTACCAATAAAATCAAATGTCAAACAATTACGTGCTAAACGTAAAAGTTGTGTCATTAAACCATGCTGTGCTTCATCATTAAAATTTAAATTTTTACAATTATCTCTAGCAGTACTTAATAATGAACATGATAATCTAAATATTTCAAATAATTGTGTATCTCTAAAACTACCAGCAATTCTTCTATGTTTTGTTAATGATCTATTTGCATCAGCTTCTGATATTTGATTCATTTCACATGTTAATTGTGATAATAATTGTACACCAATCATACAATGTTCAACTGAACCCTGAAGAAATTTTGATATATCACCAACAACATTACGAAAAACAAAATCATCTTTTTCAGAATCATACCAGCCTAATTTTGATATTCGTGCAAATAATGTAACCAATGCTTGAATAACAAAATTTGGTAATTTTGGCTGTGTTGCCAAATAATTGAGTACATAATTTCCTAAAATAATAATAATAATTATTATAATAACATTTATATTTTATTATATAATTATTAACTTACTTATATCGAGTCTTTGTTGAAGACTTAAACCTTGTGCTGATCTTGATACAAGTTTTGTTAATGTTGTAGCAGCCAATAATTGTGCATAAGCTGAATTACCACGATCAAGTAGTAATTGACACTTAGTCAATGTATCAGGTGCATTTTGAAAATTTACTAATGCTTTTTCAGCTTCAGCACGAAGAGCTGTATCTTGTGATTCATATAGCTGCTTGCACAGCAACTCCAGTTGCTGCACTTCCTGAATGTCATTCATTACAAATTATATATTAATCAAATACAATAATTTTTTAAATATAAAATCTCCAAAACAAATTTATAATTATTATCATAAACAAACAGATAAAAAAAAAAAAAAAAAAAAAAAAGAATATCAAATTTTAGTGAGGTTAGATTTGCAAAATAATATTTGTCATTTATAATTTTATTTTTACTTAAAATTATTAAAAATTTATTAACAATATTTATCAATAATATCTCATTATTAATAACAATATAATTATATTAATTATTATAATATTATTAATTATTTAAAACATCTATTTTTTTCATAAAAAATTTAATTATTGATAAAAAAAAAAAAAATAAAAAATAAAAAATAATTTGTTGTTGACAACAAAGAATCGCAGCACCGGGCTAAAATTCGTCAAATCGGCGCTCGGCGTCAAATAAAAAACATAAACTCATCAATAATATAATTTGCGTATAAAATTGGCGCGAACAATAATTAATAATTGTCACACCCATTTGTTTAAACAATTAATTAATAATAATTTGTAAAAAATAACTATTTAATTTATCTGTTATTTTTTTACCCAATTGTCTTAAAAAAAAAAAAAAAAGAAAAAAAACGAAAGTATCATCTTGCCAATTTTTACAATATTAATGTTGACAATAAAATTATTAATTAAATGCGTAGTTTATTGTTAATGTTTTTTGCAATTATATTACAACAATAGATACTCATTATAAAAAAAAGAAAAAGAAGAAAAAAAAAGAGCACTGTTACGAGAGACTGATTTTGTATATCAAAGCTTTGATCTATTTTGTTAATAAAAATATATCAACATAAAAATAAATAAATAAATAAATATTAATAAATAATAACAATAATAATTAATTAATAAATACATATTAATTTGATTATTGACAATTTAGCCGGTACATTAAACAGTCATTGTTTTCAATTTCAAGTAGCATTATTATTGTTATTATTATTATTATTATTTATTATCTTTTTTGCAAATATCGGTAACTAACCTGTTCGTCCGCCATTGTGTAACGCTTGCTGCAACTAAAATGCGAACTTGGATTGTTTTGGATCCGATTTTCCTAGAATTAAAACACACACACATACATAAACACACGTGATCTTTTAATTGTGATTTGTGATTCGTCAATATCGTAGGGAAATTTATTATTTGTTTATTATATTTTTATGATGAATTTATTGAATTATTAATTGTTATTCATGTATTTTATCAAATATATTGTATAATTTATTAATTTATTCAATCGCTGAATATTTATTTATATTATAATTGTTAAATTTTCATGCGTAAAAAAAATTTTTTGGTGGTGTAAATTGGCCTTTATTGTTACTGTTAATTATTTTATTATAAAATTTTTTTAATTATACTATATTTTGTTAAATTAATTAATTGATTATTGTAATTTGTACACAGATGTTTCAATTAATAATTGAATTTTAATTAAACATTCTGTTTTTTTTTTTTTTAGAGATTAGATTTTTGTAGTGGTGTAAAGTAGCCTTGTAATTTGTATAGTCAAAAAAAATCTAATAAAGAACACACGTACACTGTACACAATTTGTTTATTGCAATTTATGCAATTTATTGTAAATTTTTTTGTATTAAAAAAAAAAAAAAAAAAGGTAAATATTTATATCTACTTAATTGTAATAAATAATAATCAAGTTACCTGAGTTGAATTATTTATCATAATTTTTTTGTTATTTTATTATAAACACAATTTAATGATAAATCATAATTAAAAAAAAAAAAAAACTTTTCATCAGGTCAAAAATCATTCCAAGTAATACACGTGGATAACCTCGAACACATGTAAATTGATTGCATGTTGATTTTTGATTAATTTATATTAATGATAATTGTTTATTAAAAATATAACAATGGCAAGAATAAAAGTTAATTTACGGAGTAAAAAAGGAGCAGCAAGATGGCGAAAAGGACAAAGTTCAAGTTCAAATCCTAAAAAAAGTACTTTTAGAGATGAAGCTATGAAATTACGTTCAATTCAATCTGAAGCAGGTAAAATTTAATCAACTATTTATATATAAATAATAAATATTAATTTTCTTAACAACAATTAATTACAATGTTAATTTATTTTATTTTTTTTTTTCAACTAAATTATTAGATACAAAACCATCATCTGGTCCTTTAACTATTGATGCCATAAAAAAACATGAAATTTTATGTGGTAATGATCCAATTAATGATTGTAATGATATCAATGAACCAATTGATATTGATGAAGAAGAAGAAGAAGAAAAAATGTCTGCTAAAACATTTAAAACTTTTGCTTCAAAATATTCAAATTGTTCAAATATAACATTTGATCATTTTTTAAATTCTTATGAAAAAAATAATACAATACATAATGAAATGTTAGCTGTATTATCAACAATAACTGATATGATTAAAGAAAAAAATGGTACTGAATCAACAGTTGAATATTATGCTGGTATTATGACAGCATTAGAACAACCAACAACAAATGAAAGAATAATAGCATGTTTAGCATTATTACAAATGATATTAAAAAATTTATCAAGATCATTATTAAAACATGAATTTAGTAGAGCAAGTAAAGTTGTATTTGAAATATTTGAAAAATATGCAAATACTGAAGAATATCAAATACAACGTTATTGTATTGGTTGTTTATCAACATTATTAAAAAATCAAGATTTAATAGTATGGAAAGATTCAGCAACAAATAATTTATTATATGGTGTATTAGTATTTGTTGTACATACAAAACCAAAAGTACGTAAAACAGCACAAGATGCAATATGTCGTATATTAAAAAATTCTGAATTAATGAAAACTGATAATCCACCAATAAATCATCCAGCATCTATTAATATTGCAAAATATTGTCATTCAAAACTTGATAATGCAAATAAACCAGGACAAATAACAGAATCATGGTATATATTAAATTTATTAAAAAATATATTAAATCAATTTCCAATGAATTATGTTAAAATAATATGTGAAGATTTATTAAAAATTATGTCATTAAGAATAAAAAGTGAATTAACATGTGATATACTTAATATATTTTGTATATTATTTTCATCTCAACCATCTGAAAAAATATTATCAGCAAAATTAAATGCACAAATAATAAATGCATTATATGATTATCAACCATCAATAAATGATATTAAATCAACACCAGCATGGTTAATGGTTATGCAAGAAGCATATTTTAATTTAGTATCAAAAGATATTGATCTTTGTGCTATTAATTTACCAATTATTATTGATAAAGCAACTGATCTTTGGTTATCTGATAATGATTCTGTTATTAAATCAACATCACATACAATTAAATCATTAATACAAGTGTGTATGGCATCAATGTGTATTGATAAATTAACAGCAATTAAATATAAAACATCATTAGATAAAATTATTAAAAAAATACGTGAAGGTTTAAAATATCAATATAATCCAGCTTGGTATTATGTTATATTAATAATACAAGAACTTTATCTTATTACAAAAGATACATGTATTGATGAAATGTCAAAAATATTAATTGAACTTGCTGATTTACGTGATTCACATAAATTTATATATAATGCTGCTATTGAAAATGCTATTGGTGCTGCTGTAAGATCATTTGGTCCACAAATTGTATTAAATGAAATACCATTATTAAAAACAACAAATGAATTTGATTTAACACGTTCATGGTTATTACCAGTATTAAAACAAAATATACGTGAAGTTAAACTTGAATATTTTAAAAATACAATGTTACCATTAGCAATTATGTGTAAAAATAAATCAAAACAATTATTAGATAAACAAGATGGTATTGGTTCACACAGTTATGGTTTATTATATTATCAAATTTGGTCATTATTACCATCATTTTGTAATGATCCAATTGATATTAAATGTAATTTTAAATTAATTGCTAAAATATTAGGTGATGCATTAAAAAATGAAACAGAATTACGTATATCTGTTATGGCATCATTACGTAAATTGATTATAAAATCAAATGATAATAATTCAATTGATGATATTAATGAATTATCAAGATTTGCTGTTAATTTTTTACCAATATTATTTACATTATATACAAATAAACCAAATGGTTCTGATGATGAAGGACAAAGACGTTCTGCATTTGAAACAATAATAATATATTTAACAATAACACCACAAAATATTATTAATGAATTATTTAATAAAATATTATTAAATATTGAAGAAATTGAAAAAAAAAATAATATTATTGATAATATTGAAAAAAAAAATAATGAATTTATAAAATATTCATATTATGATTTATTAAAAATAACAATTCAATATATTGATGATAATAAAATTGAAAAATTATATAATAAATTTATACCAATTATAAATCAACGTATACGTGCTAAATTACAAAAAAAAATATACAGAATAATGGAAGTTATTTGTAATTGTAAAACAGTCAATTGTCAAAATTTTATAAATAATAATCGTGATAAAATTGAAAATGATTTAAATGATGCATCATTAAAAATAGCAACAATAGCAAAAGGTGCAAGATTACGTTGTATTTATAATCTTATTGATAATCATCCAAATTTAGAAAAATCAAAATTTTTAGAAACAATTATACGTGAAATTGTTAATTGTATTAAAGATATTAATGTTAAATGTCGTACAACTGCATTTGAGTTATTAGATCTACTTGTTAAAAAATTTTCAACAAATGATAATTTATTAAATGAATTTATTGATTTAATTATTGCTAAAATTGATGATGGTAATTATGTATCAGCAGCATTATTAGGTTTATCATCAATTATATTTAATCATAATAATATTATTGAAATACAAAAAATTAAGGATATATCAATTAAATCAATTGATTTATTAACATCAGATAAACGTGATACTGTATTATCAGCATTAAGTTTTATTAAAGTATTTATAACAAAAATGTCTGAATTAATTGTTGGTCCAACAGTTAAAATTATTATTAATAATATATGTATTATGAATGATGATTGTAGAACACATTTTCGTCAAAAAATTAAACATTTATTTGTTAAATTAATTAGAAAATTTGGTTTTGATGTTATTACAAGTATGATACCAGAAAAAAATATAATATTACATAAACAATTAAAAAATATTAGAAAAGAAGAAGCTAGAAAACAAAAATCTAGAGATGAACAAAAATCTAAAATGGATCAAGATATGGATGATGATAATGATGATGAAGAACTTGAATTAGCATCTAAAAAAGGAGCATTAGATATGAAAATGATACTTGAAGATAGTGATGATGAAATGAATATTATTGATGAAAATGATGATAATAATAATGATAATAAAAAAATACATAAAAAAAAGAATACTAAAAAAACATGGATACAAGAAAAAGATGATGAAATTGTTGATCTTGCTGATCCAGCTGTATTTAAAAATATAACTAGAACAAATCCACTTACAAATATGACAAATGATAAAATTAAAATTAAAAATCATGGATTTAAAACAGCTGATGATGGGCGTTTTATTATTAAAGATGATGATGATAGCGATGATGATGATAGTAGTGATGATGATGATGATAATAATGATAATGATGATAATGACGATGATAATAATAATAAATCAAATAAAAAAAAAAAAAAGAATAAAAAAAATAAAAAATATAAATTTCTATTTTTAGGAAGTGATTCTGATGATAATGATAATGATAATGATAATGAAAGTTTAATTTCAATGAAACCAGGTAAAAGAAAGAGACAAGATGATGCTAGTAGTGTTGCAACATCAAAATATGAAGCTGGTGGTTCTGGTATTCATAGAAAAACTAAAACACCAAAAATTCAAACAACACCTGGTTCAGAATATAGATCTAAAAAAGCACCTGGTGATGTTAAGAAAAAAGGAAAACATGATCCATATGCATATGTTCCATTATCAAGAGCTGCTTTAAATAAAAGGTATATTTTTTATATTAAAATTACATTTGTTATTATTTATTTATTTATTTTTTTTATATAAATTGATATTTACATTGTTAATTTTTTATTATTTTAGGAAAAAAACAAAAGCTGCTGGACGTTTCAAAACAATGATATCTGGTGGTAAAAGTGGAAAAAAAAATTAAATAATCTTTTAAATTAAATAATTAAATTTGGTATTTAATTTATTAATTTTTTTTTCTTAAAAATACTTGATAACTATTTCTGTAAAAAATAATTCATCAATTTAAAATTTATAAAGTTATTGTTATTAATAAAATTACATTTATGACTGAGTGATAATTTTTTATCCAAATTCTCTCATATAAATTTAATATCCTCAGCATAAGTCAATAAATAAAAGAAAAAAAAAAAAAACAGAAAATTAAATCTTGACTTGTTTATTATAATACCTTTAGTTTATTATTATAAAAAATTAATTATTAATAATAATATTTAAAGCGCCATTTTATAAATGTACTGTTTCTGTTGGTATGACAGAGAGAAAATAACAAAAAACAAAAAAAATATATATAGATATATACAGCATGTCAGCCATATGACGACATACTTTGCAATATTTTTTGGATAAAACATGGTGTTGGTGTCAAATTGTTTGTTGGTATTATTATTAGACACAATCATCTGTCATCTGTCAATTTATTAAAGTCAATTAAAATGATTGTTGATTTTATTAAAGTGACAATTATCAATGTATAATTGATATTTTTTTTATCATATTTAATAATTATAAGGATAATTTTATCATTAATCAATTTAAAGTATTATTTATTTTAATTTTAAATTAAATTATGAGTGCCATGGAGTTGATAAAAACTGGCAAGGTAATTAATCATTATAATTTAATTATTTAATTATTATTATTACCATTATAAATATATATATTTTTTTTTATTATTAAAAGGTTGAAAATGTACGAATGTTGGATAGATATAGCAATAATCATTCAGTTGGAACATTATATTTAACACCAACTCATTTTGTATTTATGGATTCAAATGGAAAAAAACAAATATGGGTAAAATTTATAATTAATATTAATATAATAAAATTTATCTGTATAATAATAATAATAATAATAATAATAATAATATAGGTATATTTATTTTTATTAGATTTTAAATACACATATTGCAAGTATTGATAAACAGCCATTAACCGCAGCAGGATCACCATTACATATTAAATGTAAACATTTTTTGACATTAACATTTATAATTTCTAAAGAACGTGACTGCCATGATATTTTTATAACACTTACAAGACTTTCATCACCAGGTAATATATAAAAAAAATTTATAGGTATATTAAATTTATTATATTAATATTGACATTTAATTTTTATTATTATCAATAGGAAAAATTGAAGATCTTTATTGTTTTAATTCACGTGTAACCAAAGATTCAGATGGTAAATTTGATGGATGGAATATATATGATACTAAAAGTGAATTTCAAAGACAAGGTTTACCAAATAGTGAATGGTCATTAACATGTCTTAATATTAATTATGAATTATGTGATACTTATCCAAGACTTCTTTATGTACCAACTGATTGTACAAATAATATATTAATTGGAAGTGCTAAATTTAGAAGTAAAGGAAGACTTCCAGTATTAACTTATCTTCATTCAAATAAAGTATGTTTATATTTTATAATATGATAATAATTTTATTAATAATAATATTTAATTTATTTATAAATATAGGCTGCAATATGTCGATGTAGTCAACCATTATCTGGTTTTAATGCACGTTGTCCAGAAGATGAACAAATGCTTTATCATATATTAATGACAAATCCAACAAATAAATTTATGTATGTTGTTGATACTAGACCAAGAATAAATGCAATGGCAAATCGTGCTGCTGGTAAAGGTTATGAAAATGAAAATTTTTATGAAAATATAAAATTTCGTTTTTTTGGTATTGAAAATATACATGTTATGCGTAATAGTTTATCAAAATTAATGGAATTACAAAGATCAACATCAATGAGTGCATTTTTATGTGGTTTAGAAAATAGTGGATGGTTAAAACATATACGTTCAATATTAGAAACTGGTTGGTTTATTGCAAAAGCTGTTAATAATGGTACAACTGTTGTTGTACATTGTAGTGATGGATGGGATAGAACAGCACAAGTATGTTCAATTGCAGCATTATTATTAGATCCATTTTATCGTACAATACAAGGATTTCAAGCATTAATTGAAAAAGATTGGCTTGCATTTGGACATAAATTTAATGATCGTTGTGGACATATTAGTAGTGATCCAAAAGAATTAGCACCAATATTTACACAATTTATTGATGCAACTTATCAATTATTACGTCAATTTCCATATATGTTTCAATTTAATGAATATTTTTTATTAACTTTACATGATCATGTTCATAGTTGTCAACATGGTACATTTGTTGGTAATAGTGAAAAAGAAAGAATTATATTAAGATTATCTGATAAAACATGTTCATTATGGAGTGATATTGCAACACAAATAAATGAATATATTAATCCATTATATGCATGTAATAAATATAAAGATGAATGTAATAAAATATTAGAACCAAAATTATCACCACAATCAATTGAATTATGGAGAGGTTTGTATTTTAGATTTGAAAATGGTATACATGCTAGAGAAAATGGTGATGATTATTTATTAATAATACATGATCATACATCATCACTTGAAGATCATGCAAAATTATTAGTTAAAAGATTAAAATCATTGGGTCATAATATTAATAAAAATGAGACAACAAATCAAAAAATAATACAACCAAAGATTAACTGTGATAATAATGATATTATTAAAAATGATGAAACTAATGATAAAACAATAATTGAAAAATTAAATGGTAATGATGATGATAAAGCTAAAGCTAAATTATTAATAAATCAAATTGAAATTGAATTAAAAAGTATTGCTTTAGATTGGAAATCAAGTAGTAAAATTGATGAATGTTCATGTTCAATAACATTTGATGCATTTAATAAAAAAGTAAGTTTAATTATTTTTCTTAAATTATTAATGATTAACAAATTAATTTAAATAATTAATTAATTTATTTTTAGAATCATTGTTGGTCATGTGGTAATGTATTTTGTACAAGATGTATGGCTAATAGAAGTTTATTACCTGGTCATTTAACAAAACAAATTGTACCAACATGTAAATCATGTTCACAATCATCACCTCGTGTTGTTAATTCATGAAATAAAACCAATAAACAACGTAGAGAACAATACAATCAATATCCAGGTAAAAAAACTCCAATTCACTCTATTTTTATCACTCTACAACACAAAAAAAAATAAATAATATTAAAATAACAACAATTTTTATTATTTATAAATTGTATACAAAATTTTAGTAGAAAAATAAATTTAATAAATAAACAAAATATAATTGTTTTATGAAAAATTATGTTATATTAAATACGTTTTAATAATTAGTTTAGATGTAAATTAAGATTTTAAATTATGTTAAATAAATTATTATATAAATAAGAAAAAAAAAAATTAATTTAATTAAAATTATTATAATTATTAATATAATTTATTTAATTTTTATTTTTTTTAGTTCAAAAAATTACATAATTTTATTAGTAAATATTTAATTTTGTAATTAGTATTAAAAATAGAAAAAAAATAAAATAATTAATAAACTAAAAATCAAATATCTATATTTTTAATATTTAATTTGAATTGTTAATAATGTTTTTATAGTTTTTTTTTATATAAATGTTATTTTTTATCATATTTAATCAATTTTAAAAAATTTTCTGTTTAAAAATTGAATTCAAATAAAAAAACAAAATGGCCGACATGTTCAGTTGGTAATGTAGACTGTTGTTGGTAATGTCGGAAGCTAGCTATACGAGTAAAAATTTATTATTAATAATTGTTATAAATAATAATAATTTTTAGTTAATTTATAATTAAATAATTTTTTATTAATTATTATTTATTTATTTTAATGTTAATTTGTGTTTTAATTATAATAACTAACACACAAAGGCCAGAAAATTTCCATGTATTAGTACGTCACACAAAATGGCCGCAGTTAGTAAGTAGACGGCGTCAGGTACAAGAAGTCTCTGATTTTCCATGGCTGTGATGGCATTAAATCGACATAAAATAATTAAATTATATTAAATTTTATTTAAAAATAATTAAATAATTATATGATTATACCGAAAAGTTATAAATAAAGTGATAGTTTGACAATATAATGACAATAGTTTTTCAACAAAGAAAATTGTTCATGTACAAGGTCACGGCCATTTTTTTTTTTTTTTATTGTAAATCAGTGTTAATAAAAAAGTTAATTAGTTGTTATAATTGCTCCAAAAAATTGTCGTTAAATAATTATAGTTATATTAAATAAATAAATAAATAATAACCCTGGGTGAGTTGAAATCCTTTGTCTAAAAAAAATTATCTAGTGCATGAAATTTTTGTGTCTAAATTATCTAGTGAATTAAAAAAAAAATAAAAAAAAGAGTTAACTGTGTGATTATGATAAATAAATAAATAAAATAAGTGAAAAAATTATTATCCAAGAAGTTCTTTGTTAAAAAAAAATTATCTAGTGCAAATTATCTTGTAGATAAAAAAAAAAAAAAAAACAAAAGAGTTACTTGCGTGTGTGTGTGTGTGTGTTTTTTTATTTTTTTTTAAATAAAAAGTGAACAATAATTGATACATATGTGTGTAAATATGTGTGTGTGTGTGTGTTTTTTTGTAAAAAATTTAGAATCAGTGAAAAATTTGTGTTGCATAATTAATAATTGTGTAAACTTTATCAAAAAAAAATTAAACATCATCTTGGCTTTGTTGATCACTCCTTCATGCTGTTTTAATAAGGTAAAAAACAATTTTTATATTAATTTATTCAATTATTATATGAATTTATTTAAATTGTTGTTAAAAATTACTAAAAAAATAGTACACTTGGTTTTTTATATTAAAAAAAATGTTAAAATATTGCAACACATGATTTACCTGGTTCAATTTATTAACAATAATATATTTATCATATTTTATTTTATTAAATCATCATACATTTTTGTATTGTTTCAAATTTATTATCAACATGGTGTTCAAATGGTAATAATAATGTCTCATTTTTTAATATAATTTATTTTATTTTTATAAATTGTTTATTATCATCATCCATATGTGCTTTTTATGATGATAATATATACAATATGCTTTAAGTTGATGTTATTCTGATCTTTTATCAAATGGACCATGTATTATTGATACACTTTTGTGTATTCTTCAAAACAATTATCTAAATAAATTTTTATTTTTTGTATCACAATATGTTGATGCTTATTGTGATGGTTGTTTATAATTTGATCAATATCATTTGATGCATTCTTCTTCATCAACACATTTTGTTAGTAAATTATACCATGAGTCTAAAATAAATATCAATTAGTCAAATTATTATTTAACAATGACTCTTGCTATTTTTATTTTGGTTTTGTTCATCTTCTTCTGTTAAACTAGTTGATTTTTTTCTATTAAAAAAACATCAAGTAATAACAAGTATGTTAGTTATTATCATCAGACTAAACTTTTATTTTCATTTAAACTATTTTTTTAATATTTTTTAATAATTTTCTATCATTTAAATAATAAATTAATCAACAAAAGTTGTTGGATAATATTTACTACACAGTGACATGTACTGAGTACCAAGTAAATAAATAAATTGTTTAAGGCATTGTTTAGCATCAACTGATTGAACTGAATATTTTTCAAAATGATAAATAAAATATTCAACACATTCAACAGTTATATTTATATTTTCTAATAAATTTGTATAATCAATAAAATAATTATCATAATCTCTTATAATTTTACCAAAATGTAATTTTTCTTGTCTAACAATATCACGTTGAGCTTTTTTAATTTTATTTATCATTTGATAATGTTCATCTGATTTATAATATTGTTGTAAATTAATTGATGGATAATAAATAGGCCATTTATTAATACATGCTTCACATTTACATTTAAAACCATATTTTTTATATAAAATTTTTTGACGATACTTGTATTTATCAGTATGACAATTTGGTCCATAATTTATAAATATTTCTTTATTTTTATATATAACATCAACTGTTTTAACAATAATATAACCATTATAAAAAATTTTAATTGATGAATCATAACAACTGTGATTAAAATAAGAATATTCATCAATAATTCCATGAAATATTGGTACTTTACATGACCAATTTTCATACAATGTTTGTATAAAACCATTACATTTAATAATATGAATAATTTTTGATAATAATTTAATTAAAAAAATAATATTATCATTATTTTTCCAACATGATAATTCATTTGTCTTAATTTTTTCATCAATAATAATATTTGTTTTATTTAATAATAAATTTGTTATTAGTATACTATTTGTCATTACTTTACTTGACATTGATGAATCAATTTTAAAATTTGTTGATAAACTATAAATTTTTTCAAATTTTGTAAAATTTAAATCATCATAATTCAATAATCCTTTATTTAATAATTCTGTAAATAATATATAAAAAAAAAAAAAAGAAAGTAAATTAAAACAATAATAAAATGAAATTATATTGAGTAGATAAAATATATTTACCCATTTTTTTATCAACTGATTGAATTTTTTTGATTAAATTATTAAAACAATAATTTGATTCTTTCCATCCTTTGATAATTATTTGTGTTGCTAATTGTGCATTAGTATTTAAATTTAATTTAATTATATCTTCAATTATTAAACATTCAATATTATGATATTCATTCCATGATTTATCACGACATTCATTTGAACAAAATACAACTTTTGTACAA
Source organism: Lysiphlebus fabarum (assembly GCA_011426435.1). Classification (NCBI taxonomy): domain Eukaryota; kingdom Metazoa; phylum Arthropoda; class Insecta; order Hymenoptera; family Braconidae; genus Lysiphlebus; species Lysiphlebus fabarum. The sequence continues at coordinate 46,081 of WSYQ01000216.1, read as the reverse complement.
TAATAATCACATGGTATACTTGACCATATTTGATTTTTACAATACCAACAATTTGTATATCTTCTTGATGATAATAAAACAGCAGCATATGGTTTAATCATCATCAATGTTGTACCTGGTTTAATATCATTATTTGCAATAAAATGTCTTCCAGATAATTTATTATATTTTTTTATTATTGATGTTGTTATACCATTATAATTTAAATTATTTAATTCTAATTCATTTATTATTGGTGAATTTGTTTTAATATAAAACATTTTTCTATCAATATTATTATTATTTATTTTTTCATTACATATATCTTGTTCAATTTCAATAGCTTTTTTATAATTATTTGTATATAAAAGTTGTTGAATTAATTTTGCTGAATTATCAAATGATTCATCAATTAATATTTGATCAACATTCATGATTTTTTGACATTTTGCTTTTTGTAAATATAATTCTGCTTTTAATATATCTGGACAATTTTTTATACTCAATGCATAATCAATATCCCAAAGTGATTCTTCAATTAATTTTGCTTGATAAAGTACTTGACTTCTTGATGCATAACATTTTGATAATTCAATACTTGATGGTGGTGCATATGCTATACTTATTGTACAATTTTTACTACATATATCTAAATTATAATATTTATCTGATGATGATTTATTAATTATTCCTTTTAATCTCCATTTTTCTGCAATTATTTGACATTTATTATCTGGTTCTACATGTGTTATTGATTTTGTTATACAATCTTCACAAAGTTTATTAATTATGTTGTTTATTAAATTTTCTGAATTTTTTAATTTAAAATTGTTTTTTAATATTTTTTTTATTTTTTGATTAAATAAATTGTACCAAATTGCTAGAATAATTAAAATATAAAATGACAATAATATATTAAAAAATTTATTCAATTTTATTTTCTTTTTTTTTTCCAAACTTACCAGTATCAGTAATTTCTTGTTTTTTATTACAAAATTTTAAACTCAACATGACGACGACGTTTCTTTTATTATTTTTTTCACCCAATTGTTTGATTCAATTTGATTCAAAACTAATGTTAAAATAATAAAAAGAATATTTAAAAATGACATTTGACAAATTTAAAATAACAACTTGATGAAAAAAAAAAAAAAAAAAAAAAAAAAAAATAATTTTGTGTGTCTGTTAATCATGTTGTTTTTAAAATAAAAATATATTTTGTTATTTATAATTTAAAAAAAAAAAAAAAAAAAAAGATAAGATAACAGAATAGGTGACAAATAAAAAACAAAAAAACACAATAATATAAAATAAAAAATTATTTTTAATAATATAAATGCCAATGACATTTATAAATATTAATTATAAAAAAAAAAAAAAAATATTGAAAAAAAAAAAAAAAAACATATTTTTACAAATTAAAAAAAAGTTATTACAATTATTTATAATGATTGCGTCTTATTAATCAATTTTTTGATTGTCTATTTTATTTTATGTTTAATGAAAAATAATCAAGTTAAAATCAAAGCTTAATTAAACAAAAAACATAAAAAAAATTATAGTTAAAATTTTAAAAATTACGTAGCATTATCTAAAAAAAAAAAGAGAAACATTTTCTCTTTATTTTTAATTACATATCTATTATTATTACTTAATTCGTTAATTATTATATTTAAAAAGTAAAATTATTATTATTTATGTCAAATTATAATTTACATATTAAATCAAGTATTTAATAATTAATATCAATCAATGATATATATGGTTTTTGATTTAATTGTATCAATGATTTTAAACAATTAACTGCATTACCAAGTTCTGATGAATTTTTTTGACGATTATTATAACAAAATTCAATAATTTTAACAATTTTTTTTCTTTCTTCATTAACTGATTCTAAATTTTTATGACAATTATTATTTCTATGATAATAATTTAAATATTGTATTTCAGTTAATTTATTTAAATTTTTTAAAATGATTGAAAATTCATTATTTATTTCATTATATTTTTTTTGTAAATTTTTTGGTATTTCTTGATCAATATATTTAATTGGCCATTGATTATTACAAGCAATACAATTACAATTAAAATTATAATTTTTTAAAAGATAATTTTTTCTTTGTTCAATTTTATTTTTAAAACAATTTGGTCCATAAATATCAAATATTTGTTCATTTTTTTTAATTGGTATTAAACTTTTAACAATAACATAACCATTATTAAATATTTTTGTTATCATTTGATAACAACTATGATTTGTAAATCCAAGTGGTATTATTGTTTGTATAATTGGTATTTCATTATTATCTTTTAATGCAATTAATTCATGTCCATTTGCATCAGTTATATATGCATTTTTAAGAAGTACTTTAATTAAAAATAAAAAACGTGAATCATCATTTAATATTCTTAAATTAGTATCCATTGATTCACCAATAAAATCAGTATTTGTTACAATTAAATATGCTATTAATATATTATTTGCTAAATAATAACATCTTATTGTTTTATCACGTTTTAAATTTGATGTCATACTATATATTGTTGTAAATTTTGTTGGATCTAATATATTATTATTATATCCTCTTTTTAATGATGGTGGTTCATTATCAATATTTTCAATAATATTTTTAAATTTAACAAATGAACATGATGTTTCTTTTAATCCTTTTATTATTAATTGTAAATCAATTAAAAAACTAGTATCAACATTGTAACCTAATAATCCATTAAGTACATAACATTCATAATCATGATATGATTTTATTGATTCATTTTTACAATCAATTGAACAAAATATAATATTTCCACATTTATCACATGGTATACTTGCCCATGTTTGTTGTTTACAATGCCAACAATAATTATATCTAAATTGTTCTTTTAATAATATTGAAACATATGGTTTATGTATCATTAATGTTTCATCTGGTTTAATATCTCTTGTTGCAATAATATGTCTACCATATTTTTTATTATATACAAGTTTAATAGCATCACTTGTACCTGGAAATTTTGGATTTTCTTTATTTAATTTAAATAATGAATTATCATATATTGGCTCATAATAAATTGATCTATCAAATAATAAATTATTTTCTTCATAATTTATTTTATTTATTATATATTCTTTTGTATTACTTTTATATTTTAATTTTTTTGTTACATAATCATCTTCATGTGTTTGAATACTGTCAATCCAATTACGTGCATTATTAAATGTTTCTTTAATTAATTTTTGTGATTTATTTAAAATTTTTAAACACATTGCTTTACGAAGATATAATTCAGATTTTATATAATCTGGACATTTTGAAATTTCAAGTGCACGTTCAATATCAATTAAACATTCATTTATTAATTTTGATGTATAAAATATTAAACTACGTGTATCATAAGCTAATGCTAATTCTTGACTATCATTTTCTGCATAAGCAAGACCTTTTGTACATAAATCAAAACTTGTATTTAAATAATTATTATCTGGTTTTAATAAATAACAATTATATCCTTGTAATCTAAAAAAATTTGATGTTATTTTACATTTCATTTTTTTTCCTGGTCCTTTTATTACAGTGGATTTTTTTTTTTCTTCACATAGACATAATTTATTTAATACAAATTTTATAAATTTTTCATCATCAGAAAATAATTCAAAATCATCATCTCTTATAAAATCTCTTATTTGTCCCATAAATTTTTCAAGCCATTTGCTGTCTGTAAAAATAAAATTAAATAAATATATTATAGATTTTTTTTTTTTTAATAATTAAAAAATGTTTGACCACGTTGTCATGATGAATATATTTATTGAAAAAAATTAAATTATATAAATAATAAAACACAATGATAAAATAATTAAAAATATATAATTTTATAAATTAAAAAAAATATATATAAATATATATAATAATTTAAATTTATTATCAAAATTTAATTTAATTAAATTACCTGCAGTTTCTTCCATGATTTTATTTAAAATGGAATTAATAAAATTAAATTAAAATTGTTGAAGGTTAATGATAGTTTGGAAGTTAGCCATCAACTGACGATAAAATTTTCACAGCTCCGGAAATTTTGTCAGGAAATTAGAGAAAAAAAAAAAAAAAAAAAAAAAACCAAAATTATCATCATCATCATGTGATGATTGATTTTTGTTATTTTCAAACTTTTATTGAAAAATAAAAATAAATAAGTAAATAAATACAAAATTCATTGGTGAATAAGTTTAGTTTTAATTATCAATTAATTATAAAATGTTTGTGTTGTTATTACTTGTTGATGATGTTGAATTTTAAATATCATTTTTATTTAAAATGAAAAATAAATAAAATTTATTTGTCAATAATATATTTTTTCATTGAAAGAAAAATTATTTTTACTATCAATGATTGTCATTGTATGTTTATGTTGTTAATATTTGTTTGTTTCAATTTAAAAATTTTGTATTATTTTTTTTGGTTGAATGAAATAATAATATAATATATTTTATTTTTATTTACTTTTATTTATTTATTTTTTTAAAATTATTATTTAAACAAAATGTTGAAAAATTTTATAATTATTTCAAATTTTTCTCCAACTTTTTATGCTTCCAAATTATAATGAAAATTTCAAGTATATCAATGATATTTTTTTTATTTATTTATTAATTAGCTTTCTATTTCTCTCATTAATAAGCAATTTTTTTTATCCAAATAAATAAAATAATAAAAAAATAATTGTATATTATTTTACATAACTATATTATTTTTTTCCGCTATTTTATTTGTCATTAATTATGAGGTATTATTAATAGTTGTTTGAAACAAATGTGAAAATAAAAATTTCCATTTGAATATTATTAACAAAAAATTCTACGAATACAATTTTTTTTTGTTTGTATTATTAATTTTAAATTAAAATAAGCAATTTAAATGATGACTACCACGTTTTTGTGTTATGTAAAATCATATAAAAAAAAAATAATAGAGGTATGATCTTTGGTGCTTGTTATTAGACTTTGATTGTAATGTATTAAAATATGACAATTGATTATTTTAAATTGGTCAATGTCATACAAGTTATTATATAAATAAAAAAGAAGATAATTATATTTTTGCATCAAACTGTATATAAACAGTAAGTTTTCTTTTATTTAACTTTATATACTCAATAAAAATCAACAATGAAGCATATATTTTTTTTAATTATTATTTTAACTATTTCATCATTATTTTCTATTGAAGTAAGTAAAATACGTATTTTAAAAATATTTTAATTAAATAATAATTAATTATTTTTAATTAATATATAGGCAATGGATAATGAATATTTTTCAAAATTTATTACTGCAGCACAACAATGTGCAGAAAATAATAAAGTTAGTGATGATATTTTGAGTCGTGTTCTTGAAGGTGAAATGGTTGATGATAAATCATTTGATTGTTTTGTTGGTTGTCTTCTTGAAAAACTTGAATTAGTAAGTTTATTAATTTTTTTAAATTTTATATATATTTATGTAAAAAAATATATATTATAATTTTATTAAATTTTTTGTATATATAGATAGGATCAGATGGATTATTAAATACAGATGTAGCTGTATCAAAAATTCCAACAGATTTAAAAATTCATGATGAACTTGAAAAAGTTGTTCGTACTTGCAGTTCTAAAAGTAATATATATTTAATTTATAATATATATATATTTAAATATATTTATATTTAATTTAATAATATTTAATCAATATATTATTATTTTTTCTTTTAATTTTATTTAAACAGAGGGAGAAGACAAGTGTAGCACTGCTCATATGTTATTTGTTTGTTTACATGAAAATGACGTGAGTTTAAAAATATATTTTATTATATATATTGATAAATAATTTATATATTTATTATTAATTGATATAATTTTTTTTATATCAGGTTCCTTCACTTCTTCTTGGTTCATAAATTAAAAAAATGATTATTATTATTGTCAATGAATCAGCTGGATGACAAAATTATTTTTTAATTGTTAAATATTTTTATGTTTTAGATATAAATAAATATATTTACAAATAATAATTTAGGCTTTTTTAATTATATATAATTTTTTTTTATATATAGTCAATATGATGAAATGATTAACCACCTGATGAAATTTTTCGTCACATTCCAATGATGTTCTTTTTAGTTCAGTCACTAAAAAAAAAAAAAAAAAATAAAAAATAAACAAAAAAAATATATAAAAAAATAAGAATATATAATAAAATGCTGGAAGGATCCATGAACGTCATTCTCGGCACGTAAAATCCTTTCTGAAAATGTTTCGGCAAAAATGTACGATTTCAGTGAGAAATTGTCTCTTTTTATATATATAAAAACTTTCTTTGTCTTACTTTTGTTTTTTAAAAAAGTTTTATCATCTTGATTTTTTTGTATATATAATATCAAAGTCCTCATTCCCCAATCATGAACACGCACCTCTGCTCATTTATTCTATCCATTTTTGTAACTTGCAAGTCATCCTTCAATGTCAATCCAACGTGTAGTCAGTTCATGGACCAAAGATTGTTTGACTCGTTGTGCGATTTGAATGCGTTAAGATACCGACATTCTAACTTTTTTATATTTTAAAATATAATACTATGCCGTTGTCGTCTCTTTTCTTTATAAATTTTTATGTTTCTTTTTCTTAACATGTTCGCACATTGCTTCATTCCATGCCACCTTAACTTTTTATTCCATTTGTGTTATTCCATGCCCGAGAACAAGACAATTAGTGTTGAATAAAAAAGTTTAAAAAACAACGTGAAAAATGTAAGAAACAGGTAAAGACAAATAAATAAATAAAAAAAAAATAAATATATATATTTATATATTTATTTATATATAATACAAGGTGAACAGTGAACAGGGTTATAATAGCTAATTGATGGCGGCACCTTGATTTGTAAAACAGCAAAAGAATATGACGAGAAAATATTTACAATATAAAAAAAAAATTTAATACGATACAGTCTGTGGTATTTTAATTCAGTGTATATCGCTATATACTTATTGTTTTTTCATGATGCATTTAACAACTTAATAATTATTTATATAAATATATATTTATATTTAATTTAATAATTTGTTTATTGTTTCCAGATATTAATTGAAAACAAGCTGACCACATGAATCATCAACTTCATAAATGGTGAGTTTAAAAATTTGATTTTTTTTATTGATTTTATTTTGATTATATAAGATGATTGTTGTTTAAAGTATATAACTGTCTTTAATACAATTTTTTTGTAAAATTTTCAAGTCATTTGAGCTATGAATTTGCTTACTCTGAATTTACTCTTATTATCTTTATTTTGGATCAATATAAATTCAAGCTAAATAAGCATAATATTTTGACGTTATTTAGAGCTCAATTTTCAAATTTAAATCGAGACTGAAGGTTGAATATATCGATGCATTAATTTCCACCTGGGGTATTTTATAAAAAAAAAAAAAAAATCATTTGTTCATGGTTTTTACCTGCAGGTAAAATGCCCAAGTAACATGGAATTGGATCTTCCAATTCGGTGACTTGTTTTATATAGATCGTCTCAGGTTGATGTATGCTGGGGGCACATGCTTTGTATACAAATAGGGAACAGTATACATGCAGTAAAAAAAAAAAAAAAAAAAAAAACATTACATATTCAATTTTATAAAAATACCTGAGTATACATTATCATCATGATCGCATTATCATCTCCATTATTTTTTATTTTTTTCATTTTTAAATTTACAAAATTTATAATGTCATTTAAACATTAATAAATTGCAAAACGCAAATAATAAAAATACAATTTAATTCTTTTATATATTATTAAAATATAATATAATATAATATTGAATTATATTGACATGTAATTGTCTTGTGTATTTTTTTTTTTTTTTTTAATTCTTAAAATACAGTCACTGCAAAAATGATTCAAAACAATTAGTTTATATGTTATTACATTTGATAAATAATCAATTATCTGAGTGAATCTGAGTCACAATAAATGTTTTTTTTTTTTTTTTTTTTTTTACGATGTCAACAACCCTTGCTACATGAATTCTCCAATTTATTTTGACTTTTGTATTATAACATTCAATTCAACACCAATCGACTACTTGTTTTTGTATATATAACCTTAGCATTGATTGATTTTACTTCAAATAAATATATATATATATTTTAGGCTCAGTAAAATGGGCATTCGGTTACATTCAGGTGGATCACGTTTTATATTAGTGTGATTCGACACTCTTTGTTGAGTATTGGCGGCAACGCTACTGTTTGAAACTTTCTTCATGTATAAATCAGCATATACAGAAACACTAATTTGTAGATATTTATTTATTTATTTATTTATTTAATTTATTTTTTTTTTTTTCGTTCAATTTATTTTGTATATATATATATATAGTTACCTGTTGTTTGTATAAGAGATGAAAAGTAACCTGATTTTTTTCATGCCTCATTTTCACTGAACCGTTATTGATAATTACTAATTATACACAACAAGTTATGCTTACATGCATGAATTTAGTATTGAATTACCTATGGTTTGTAAGGTGTTTATGTTGCAATATATTTTTTCAATAGTTTTTAATCAATTTATGGTAGAAAAATAATTTATATAAGTATTAAATTTTTATTTCAAATGAAAATATATATTAATATGCTATTTTTTATTTTTTTATTTATAAAATTATAATTAAATTATTTTTTTTTTTTTTCAACTATGAAATATGTTATTTTACTTTTATCAATATTGAAAATAAGTATGTTTATAAAATTAAAATAACAAAATATAAAAATTTACCAAAAAAAAAAAAAAAAGACATCTTGCCTATTTTTCGCAGTTACATTTTATTGTTCACAAATTTTTGCAATCGTGAAAATGATATAGGGTACTTGAATAATAAAAAAAAAAAAAAATAAAAATAAAATCTTTGTTACCCATTTTTACAAAGATCAAATGATGCACGGACGAATCAGGTTGCTGATAGCTAATACGACGAATCCCCTTGTTTGGTACAACCCCTGTGGGTACTATAGTCGCGCCCCTTGGTGACGAAGCTTTACCCTCAAATATAAACCTATGTGTATGCTATTAAGCTCTATTTTTATTCTATTCAAAAAATTTTTTTTATTTTTAAAAAACAAAAACTCTATCATCAAGAAAAAAAAAAACCAACATTTTCATTGCATTTAATCTGTTTTTGGAGCTTTTTCTGAATTTTTTTTTTTTTTTTTTTGTTGCCTTCAAAGCTTTGATTATTTTTTGAGTATAAAATATATAATACAAATGTCTTTCAAAATGATATTATGTTTAAATAAATTTTAACTAAAACTTTTTCTTAGCTGCTAAATGATATATTATATTAGTAAATGAAAAATAAAATGTCAACCATTCAGAATATAAAAAGCTTTTCTGATGAAAATGCGCATGAACTGTTACCATGACAACTAAAAATTTTCTCCTATTTGTATATATATACAGTATATTGTCTTCCCCAGTTTAACCACCAATCAATAACTTAAAAAGGTACATCATTCTCAATGTAGTTTTTTTTTTATTCATTTCCAACATCCCTCACTATATACCTATATACAATTCATATATAAAAATGATTGTTCCGTTGTAGACACCTATAACAAAAAAAAAAAAAAAAAAAAAACAAATATTCCATTGGATAAAAAATGAAGGAAATAAAAAAAAAAATTACCAGTAGATATATGTATAGTATGAAAATCGAAGCTCATTCGTTCAATAAAATTGTGCACTCACTCATCGTTTATTTCTCTCTTTCATCTCTCGGGAAGAGCCAATTTGCTCAAGGACAATAGAGCATTACTAACCCCACATTTGATCGAAGAGTGTTAACGCTTGGATACATCGCCCCAGGGGACTTGCAATCCGATCGGCTTGAAACCGATTAAGGGAATCACGTTCATGGGACGTGTCAGCGAATGATTTCATAGGTCAATTCTGTTATTTTTCGTTTAACAGAACAGACATTTATTTATAATTCAATGTTTCACATACTGCTTTATAGACATCACACTTTTCTATTTTTTTTTTTTTTTTTTTCATATAGGTTTTTTCATATTTATAGTTTGCGAATAATAGATTTTTAAATATATTTTTTTTTATTTGTCTTATATATAAAGATATATATTGGATATTTGAAAAAAAATATGTCAGAAAATTTTATACGCGTATATAGGTATAATAATTTTAATGTCATTTATATATAAATTTGAATTGTTTTGATGGTTTTAAAATTTATGATTTTTGGTATTCTAAAATGATTTATTTATTAGGGTTTTTATATATGTAGATGATATATTTTTTTTTTACTCCATCATATGCGTTTGTTTGTATAAGAACAGTAGTTTTGTTAGGATCCAACTATTTCAAGTGATAATGGTATACATATACAATAATTTTTTGTAAATAAATTTTCTTTTTATTTACAAATACATATGAAAATATGAAAAAGAAAATAAAAAACTATCCCCTTATTCTTTTTCATCTGTTAAATAATCATCCCCTCGTATAAATACATAAAGTAGTTTTTATAAATACATTAAAAGCTAACAAATTCATTAATTTTATTTTTTGTATATAGCAATTATTAAATAAAAACAATCTTGTTTATATTTTGCCATCACTTATATTTTCACGAGTGTTGTCCTGTTTGAATTAATATTTTTACATTTTAATTCAATTTCAGGACAACACTAAGCCGACACTTATTCTTTTAAGAGTGTTGTCCTGTTTAAATTAATTTTTTTATATTTTAATTTAATTTCAGGACAACACTGTGTCTCCACTTATTCTTTTAAGAGTGTTGTCCTGTTTGAATCAATTTTTTTATATTTTAATTCAATTTCAGGACAACACTGTGTCTCCACTTATTCTTTTGAGAGTGTTGTCCTGTTTGAATTAATATTTTTACATTTTAATTCAATTTCAGGACAACACTAAGCCGACACTTATTCTTTTAAGAGTGTTGTCCTGTTTAAATTAATTTTTTTATATTTTAATTCAATTTCAGGACAACACTGTGTCTCCACTTATTCTTTTAAGAGTGTTGTCCTGTTTGAATCAATTTTTTTATATTTTAAGTATATTTCAAGACAACACTGGGCCTCCACTTATTCTTTTCAGTGTGTTGTCCTGTCTGAATTAATTTTTTTATATTTTAATTCAATTTCAGGACAACACTGTGTCTCCACCTATTCTTTTAAGAGTGTTGTCCTGTCTGAATTAATTTTTTTATATTTTAATTCAATTTCAGGACAACACTGTGTCTCCACCTATTCTTTTAAGAGTGTTGTCCTGTTTGAATTAATTTTTTTATATTTTAAGTATATTTCAGGACAACACTGGGCCTCCACTTATTCTTTTCAGTGTGTTGTCCTGTCTGAATTAATTTTTTTATATTTTATTTCAATTTCAAGACAACACTTGGCCTCCACTTATACTTTTCAGTGTGTTGTCCTGTTTAAATTAATTTTTTTATATTTTAATTCAATTTCAGGACAACACTGTGTCTCCACTTATTCTTTTAAGAGTGTTGTCCTGTTTGAATCAATTTTTTTATATTTTAATTCAATTTCAGGACAACACTTGGCCTCCACTTATTCCTTTAAGAGTGTTGTCCTGTTTGAATCAATTTTTTTATATTTTAAGTATATTTCAGGACAACACTGGGCCTCCACTTATTCTTTCCAGTGTGTTGTCCTGTCTGAATTAATTTTTTTATATTTTATTTCAATTTCAGGACAACACTTGGCCTCCACTTATACTTTTCAGTGTGTTGTCCTGTCTGAATTAATTTTTTTATAATTTAAGTATATTTCAGGACAACACTGGGCCTCCACTTATTCTTTTCAGTGTGTTGTCCTGTCTGAATTAATTTTTTTATATTTTATTTCAATTTCAGGACAACACTGTGTCTCCACTTATTCCTTTAAGAGTGTTGTCCTGTTTAAATTAATTTTTTTATTTAATTTCGTCTTGAATTAAATCGTGAAAAAATTGATTCAAACCGGACAACACTCGTGAAAGTATAAGTGATGGCTTAGTGTTGTACTGAAATTGAATTAAAATATATAAAAATTAATTCAAACAGGACAACACATTTCTTAAAAGAATAAGTGAAGACCCAGTGTTGTCCTGAAATTAAAATAAATCATAAAAAAATTAATTTTCATTTATTTATAACCCTTATTTGAATATATATAATGACTAGACTTTACTTCTTCTCTAGACTGACACAACTACTACACTTACGAATAGCTCCTCGGTCTCTCCCAAGAGTATTCAAAATTTCAAATATATAAAAATTTAAATTTCATCTGTAAAATGAAAAAATAATACAAAATGATTTTCCATATATTTAAAATAAGAAAAAAGAAAATTAAAATTTATAATAGTATATATATAATAATTTTATAATAAAAACGATTAGATAATTTCACATAAGTTGAAGTACATCCTGAAACACAATAGCCCTCTATTAAATAAATAGACCAAATCGAAGTGAACATGGACGTTCAATTTATATTTATACAGTGGTTCATAGTATGATTATACGGTTTGAATAACTGGTCGTCACCCTTGGTAGTTTTAACCCTCGACAATAATACGCCCACCCCTGTGTGTATATGTATATATCAACTATCTTTTTTTTTTTTTTCTTTTTAATGCAATTTTAGTTAACCAGGGATGATAGCTTATACATTGTAAACTATCGGAAACGATAATATACAAGCGAAATAAAATAGGGTGACGGGGTTGGTTAACAAAACGGGGAAAAAATAAAAAAAAAAAAAAAAATAATAATAATGAATTGTACCATGAATCTATGCTTAACAGTTCAGATCAACTCATAAATCACCCTTCCATCTTTGACACTTACAATTATATTGTTCAGTCAATGATTCCATATTGTGCATTATGAATTACTATATAGCATAGGAAATTATCTTTGTATTATTATACAATATTATTTCAATTTATAATTTTTATTGAGACAATTATTAGATATACTACTGTATATATATTTGTATTGTTTATTTAAGTATATATACATTATATATAATAACATTTATATTGACTGGATTAAAATTAGACAGATGTCGCAGGTAAAGCAAGATCAATTGAAAATTATCAAAATTATCAAAAAAAAGTTTTGATATTGATATTTTTATTTTTCATTTAATAAATGCATTAAAAAATCAGATTTCAATTATTTTAAAAAACAATTTTATTTTGCAATTTAATTATTAATTATTTCGAAAAAAAAAATTCAAATGTAATTTGTCTCTTCTTGCTTTAATTTTTGAATACTGATAGAAGTTAAAAATTTAAACTTTGATAAATGATTTCTCACTTTCTTCTTCATGATTTGTAAATTTGTTACAACTGATTTTTTTTTTTTTTTTTAAATTTATAAAAAAATATATATAGGTATATTTTAAACATGATTTTATGTGTTTTTAAAATGATCAAAAAAAAAAAAAAAAAAAAAAAAGAACCGGTTCTATATCGTTATATATCCTTGGATGAATCAACCAACATCGTCCATTTAATATTAACAGTATTACTTACATGTTATTATATTATAAGTGAGATAAATGTGATTTTTTTTTAAATAATTTTTTTTTTTTTTCTAACTTGAAATATATCTATTCAAGTGATATTTTATATTATTTATTTATTTATTTTTTTAAATTAAGATATCAAAGCATATCGAGTTATTAATTAACATGAATTTTTTTTCAATACTAAAAAAAATATATATATTTTATTATTTTTTTATTATATTTTTTCATATCAATCAAAAGGCTCATTAGAAAAAATATATATATAAAACCAAATCTATTAAATTTAAACATATAATTTTTTCATCATTTATATCTCATTTTATTTTTTTATTTTTTTTTTTAAAACAAATAATATAATAATTTTTCTAATCAATTATATAAATTACATGAATTTTAATTTATCCATAAAATAAATAAATAATTTACAAATAATAGGAAAAAAAAAAAATAATAAAAAAAAACATGACAAATTAAAATAAATATAAATAATATGATAAAACTTATTAGGAAAAAATAATAAAAAAAAAAAAATTTAAATATATTATTTTGATTTAAATAAATGATATTTAAATAATAATAATAATAATAAACAGGTACAATTTGAGAGGACAAATATTTAATCAAAGATATGATCCTAAAAGGCGTGCCTTAGCTCAGTTATCCAGATGTCCCAGACAAGATATGTATTTCTACGAAAGTAGAAATATATATATATACACTTTTTCTATATAGATAAGTTTCAAAAATAAAATAATAAAAAGTCAAGATTTTTTTAAATTTTATTTCTGAGATCTCATTGCCATCAGGATCATTCTCACCCTGTATAATAGCTTTAATACAGATATATAAATTTAACCATATGTTTTTCAAAAAAAAAAATTCATAAAAAAAAAAAACATGAATAGTACACAAATTATTATCTTTAAAATTTTTCTCTCAATAAATTTCATATGTTTTTCAGCTCGTTAATTCATTTTGTTATAATAAATTCAAAAATAAAAAAAAAAAAAAAAATAAGATATTCTATATTAAAATAGATATATATTTTTAAAAATCTATAAATTATTTAAATTTATAAATGACTCAATTAAAAGTTATCATCTTTAAAATTTTATATAAAAAAATATTAGTTTATGATAATTTTATGACTGCATATATATTTATCTGCATTATTTAATTTTTTTTATTTTTTAAATATTATACAACTACTGTTTTATTTATATTTTTTGTAAATTGAAAATCTATATTTTAAAAGTAAATAAATATATATATATATATAAAAAAAAATATTTAATGTTTGTGATGAAAGTGTATATATATTAAGTGGGTTACAGAGTAATTTTTTACATGTGTAAAAATATATTTTTTATGGTTAAATTATGGTGTTCATATATATATATATACATATCAATACATAAAAATATATAAATAAATAAATAAATAAATATAATATTTATTTGTACATACACACATACATATTAGCATCAACAACGAATGAGTTAAAGATGGGACCCAGTAAATAAAAAAGTAAAAAATTTGATTTTTATGTTTTTTTTTTTTTTAAATAAAAAAATGAGATAGCTGTTTCGAGTCATTATTTTTAATAAACACAGTGTCAAGAAAGATAAATGCCTTTTTGGTCGTTCGTTCTCGCCACGCATCGGTGCTTACAATGAATATCTGATTATTTATTTATCCTCAAGTCCATGGTGAATATTAAGGGCCTCTTTTTTTTTTTTTTAGTATATACCTATACTCGATCTATTAAGAATATATATATATATATGTATATGTAGGTGTTTATATATGTATATATATTTTTGGTAAGCATACCTGTTTATGAGCTGATCACAATTATAGGGTATATTAGATTATTTATATCCTCAAAATATACACACTTGAATTGAAACAAAAAGAAAAAAAAGGAAATATATATATATATATTTATTGTAACTAATTTTGTTTATTTATTTTTTTTAAAATAATATATTAGTTATTTATTTATTACCTGTATATTAATTGTAATATTAAATACAATATTTGGGTTGAGAATATTATTTTATGAGCTTTTTTTTTTTTGTATAGAAATATAATAAATAAGAGAGTTATTAATTTATTTTATTTTTATTAGTTGAAATTGAAGGATTATTGGTTTAAAATATTATACTGTTTATATAAATCTGGTATTTTATTTTACTATCATATAAAAATTTTTACTTGAGAATAATTATTTTGTTTGTTTTTCAATACTGGATTTTGTCGCTTTATATGCTTAAATTTTATTGCATTTTTTTTATGTACTAAATGGGTAATTAAATGCATTGTTGATAAAAAAATTTTTGTAAAATTTGTTTTTATATATATTTTTATGAAAATAATTATTTCAGTTGATTATTATTTTATGAGTAGGTAATTTATTATGAAGGTTTAATATTATTATATTAATTAATTTTTAAAATGAAATGAATATTTAAGTTAAAAATATTATTTATTTATGATTTATTTATATTTATTTTTGATCATTACAATTAATATCAGTTGTTAAAGTGTTTGTGGATGTATCATATATATATATAATTATTAATGAATCAAGTTTTGTATGATTTTTTTATTTCAAGACATTTAGCTACCTTTTGCATGTCAAATATTACGTTTGAAAGTCAGATTATTTTTTATTATGTATGTTTTTCTGATGCTCATTAGCTCTTGATCTTTGTTGTTGAAGCTTGTTTCGATAGAAATTTGAGTATCATATATATATAAATAAAAATTATTATTATTATAATTTATGTTTTATAAAAATACGAATTAACATTTGAATAATTTTAATTTTTTAATAATTATTATTACTATAAAATATATATTTTGATATTTAATAAAACAAATTATGATAATTATTCATTGAATTAATTATTTGGAAAAAAAAAAAAAAAAAAAAAACGGCTTTATTTGATTGTTTTTTTTATTTATCTATTGATTCATTTACAAATGAATGAAAATAAAAAGCTCCTAACGATTTTGTAGTTTCGAAAATTAATCACATATAATAATTAAATATAAAATTCTTGGAATCATTTTGATCGAGATAAACAAGGTCTTAAACTAATCAATTAAATAATTTTTTATTTTATAATAAAATTTAAAAAAAAGATAGAGAAGAAAAAAAAAAACGTGAAACCAATACCAATTCATTAGCTTGTCGAAAGTGTTGTGAAATTAGAATCTTGAATTTGATAAAGATTAAAATTTTTTTTTATATATATACCTAATTAAGCAATACATTGACAGTTTATACACGATGACCTTTAATTTTAAAAGACAATATAATTTGTAAAATATAAATAATATAAATCTTGATTTATCTATTTATTTTAGTATAATTTATATATAAAATTGAATTGGTAATTTTAGTTATATATATATATTTAGGTATATATATTTGAACAGATGGATTTTCTTATAGGAAGTGTCTATAGGCACGGAACCGCAGGCGGTGTAAACCCGCAAGCGGTCTTAAATGACGATAATATATAGTCATTTATAATAAACACCGTCTGCGGGATAAAAACGTATTCTTGTTGAGACAAAACTGTACTTTAGAACTACGTACGGTACATAACACGCACGGATAATTTATATATTAGTTGCTAAATGCAATAGCTAGTGGCACCATCTACAGTATAAAAATTTTATTTTTAAATAAAACAAATGACAAATTACAAAAATTAAATTAAACTTTATTCAAAATTAGAAAAATATTCAAAAAAAAGAGCAAATACACCGTGCACGGTATCTACCGCCAACGATTTAAGTACACGTCTCATTGTGTTATTTTTTAAACAAACAATATATTAATTATACATTTATTTATCACATTAGTTAAACACATCTATGAAATAAATTGTTATTAATAATCGATAATTATTTAACAAATATAGTCAAATTCTTTTGAACTTTTAAAGTTTCTTGGTATTAAAAAAAAAAGATAAAAAAAAAAATTGAGCAAGTATACCGTACACGGTATATACCGCCAACGGTTGAACTACTCGTCGGACTGTTTTATTTTTTGAATAAACAATCTATAAATTAAATTGTTATAAGTAATTAACAAATTGTAGAGCATTAAAAAAACATTAATTCAGAATTTTTTCAGAATTTTCCTCAGTTTCGTTTACGAGTATGAAAGACCACATTGACCAAAATTCAAGTAAATTGACTTGTCATTGTTCGAAAAATTTTTAGAGAAATCTTTAACGTGATTTTTTTTTCTATCTTGTAGAGCATTAAAAAAACATTGATTTAGAATTTTTTTAGAATTTTCCTGAGTTTTGTTTAGGAGTTTGAAATATCAAGACAATTATATTTCATGTAAATCGACTTGTCATTGTTCAAAAAATTTTTAAAGAAATCTTTAACGTGATTTTTTTTTTCTATCTTGTAGAGCATTGAAAAAACATTGATTTAGGATTTTTTCAGAATTTTCCTCGGTTTCGTTTACGAGTATGAAAGACGACATTGACCAAAATTCAAAAAAATGGACTTGTCATTGTTCAAAAATTTTTTAGAGAAATCTTTATCGTGTTTTTTTTTTTTCTATCTTGTAGAGCATCAAAAAAGAATGATTTATGAATTTTTTGAGAATTTTCCTCAATTTAGTTTACGAGTATAAAAGACCTTATTGAGCAAATCTCAAGTAAATTGACTTGTCATTGTTCAAAAATTTTTTAAAGAAAGCTTTATCGTGTTTTTTTATTTTCTATCTTGTAGAGCATCGAAAAATAAACATTCTGTGATTTTTGAAAATTTTTTCGAACTCTAGATCAAGAGTTCGAGATAGTGCAAACACCTCAAATTCATATAAATAGACTTGTCATTGGTAGAAAATTTCCTAGAGGCTTTGACATAAATTTTTTTTTTTTTTATTTCTATTTTTTTAAACGCGATAGAAACATCAAGAAAATACTTTTACAATATGCTCTGACTATGTCTACACCAATAAGAACTACCTGGAGTCGTAAAATTGAAAACGACTACTTCCAGTTGCCCCAAGTTAGGACATTTTTCCAGAAATAGCGTTTTTTTAAAAAAAGATCTTTATCGTGTTTTTTTTTTTCTATCTTGTAGAGCATCAAAAAAGAATGATTTATGAATTTTTTGAGAATTTTCCTCAATTCAGTTTACGAGTATGAAAGACCACATTGACCAAAATTCAAGTAAATGGACTTGTCATTGTTCAAAAATTTTTTAGAGAAATCTTTATCGTGTTTTTTTTTTTCTATCTTGTAGAGCATCAAAAAAGAATGATTTATGAATTTTTTGAGAATTTTCCTCAATTCAGTTTACGAGTATGAAAGACCACATTGACCAAAATTCAAGTAAATGGACTTGTCATTGTTCAAAAATTTTTTAGAGAAATCTTTATCGTGTTTTTTTTTTTCTATCTTGTAGAGCATCAAAAAAGAATGATTTATGAATTTTTTGAGAATTTTCCTCAATTCAGTTTACGAGTATGAAAGACCACATTGACCAAAATTCAAGTAAATGGACTTGTCATTGTTCAAAAATTTTTTAGAGAAATCTTTATCGTGTTTTTTTTTTTCTATCTTGTAGAGCATCAAAAAAGAATGATTTATGAATTTTTTGAGAATTTTCCTCAATTCAGTTTACGAGTATGAAAGACCACATTGACCAAAATTCAAGTAAATGGACTTGTCATTGTTCAAAAATTTTTTAGAGAAATCTTTATCGTGTTTTTTTTTTTCTATCTTGTAGAGCATCAAAAAAGAATGATTTATGAATTTTTTGAGAATTTTCCTCAATTCAGTTTACGAGTATGAAAGACCACATTGACCAAAATTCAAGTAAATGGACTTGTCATTGTTCAAAAATTTTTTAGAGAAATCTTTATCGTGTTTTTTTTTTTCTATCTTGTAGAGCATCAAAAAAGAATGATTTATGAATTTTTTGAGAATTTTCCTCAATTCAGTTTACGAGTATGAAAGACCACATTGACCAAAATTCAAGTAAATGGACTTGTCATTGTTCAAAAATTTTTTAGAGAAATCTTTATCGTGTTTTTTTTTTTCTATCTTGTAGAGCATCAAAAAAGAATGATTTATGAATTTTTTGAGAATTTTCCTCAATTCAGTTTACGAGTATGAAAGACCACATTGACCAAAATTCAAGTAAATGGACTTGTCATTGTTCAAAAATTTTTTAGAGAAATCTTTATCGTGTTTTTTTTTTTCTATCTTGTAGAGCATCAAAAAAGAATGATTTATGAATTTTTTGAGAATTTTCCTCAATTCAGTTTACGAGTATGAAAGACCACATTGACCAAAATTCAAGTAAATGGACTTGTCATTGTTCAAAAATTTTTTAGAGAAATCTTTATCGTGTTTTTTTTTTTCTATCTTGTAGAGCATCAAAAAACAAACATTCTATGAATTTTTAGAAATTTTCTCACGTTCAGTTCTTGAGTTTGAGGAAGTGAAAATCTTCAAAATTCATTTAATCTAACTTCTAATTAATTTAAAAAATTATAAAAAATTATTTTTAAAAATTTTTTTTCACTATCTTGTAGAGCATTAAAAAACAAACAAAGATTTTCACTACACCAATAGAAACTACCTGAAGTCGTAAAATTAAAAACGGCCACGTCCAGTTGGCCAAAGTTAGGCTATTTTTGCGGAAATAGCGTTTTTTGAAAAAAAATTATTCTTCGATATTTTTTTTCACTATCTTGTAGAGCATCAAAAAACAAACATTCTATGAATTTTTAGAAATTTTCTCACGTTTAGTTCTTGAGTTTGAGGAAGTGAAAATCCTCAAAATTCATATAATCTAACTTGTAATTAATTTAAAAAATTATAAAAAATTATTTTTCGATATTTTTTTTTACTATCTTGTAGAGCGTCGAAAAACAAACATTCTATGATTTTTTAGAAATTTTCCTACGATTATTTTATGACTTTGAGACAGTGAAAATCTTTTAAATCCATATAAATTGACTTGTCATTGTTATAGAAATTCTAGAGGCTTTGACTTTGGATTTTTTTTTTTTTTTATATTTTAAAACGGGATAGAAACATCATTTAAATACTTTCACAATATGCTCTGACTATTTCTACACCAATAGAAACTACCTGAAGTCGTAAAATTAAAAACGGCCACGTCCAGTTGGCCAAAGTTAGGCCATTTTTTCAGAAATAGCGTTTTTTTAAAAAATGATCTTTATCGTGTTTTTTTTTTCTATCTTGTAGAGCATTAAAAAAGAATGATTTATGAATTTTTTCAGAATTTTTCTCGGTTTCGTTTACGAGTATGAAAGACGACATTGACCAAAATTCAAGTAAATTGACTTGTCATTGTTCAAAAAATTTTTAGAAAAATCTTTAACGTGATTTTTTTTTTCTATCTTGTAGAGCATTGAAAAAACATTGATTTAGAATTTTTTTAGAATTTTCCTGAATTTTGTTTATGAGTTTGGAATATCAAGACAGTTACATTTCATGTAAATCGACTTGTCATCGGTATAGAAATTCTAGAGGGTTTACCTTTGGATTTTTTTTTAATTCTATATTTTTAAACGGGATAGAAACATCATGTTAATATTTTTACAATATGCCGTGACTATTTCTACCCCAATAGAAACTACCTGAAGTCGTAAAATTAAAAACGGCCACGTTCAGTTGGCCAAAGGTAGGCCATTTTTTCAGAAATAGCGTTTTTCGATAAAAAATTATTTTTCGATATTTTTTTTTACTATCTTGTAGAACATCCAAAAAGAAACATTTTAAGATTTTCCTTGGAATTTTCTCACGATTAGTTCTTGACTTTAAGGAAGTGAAAATCCTCAAAATTCATATAAAGTGACTTGTCATTGTGATAAAAATTTTTAAAGTGAGATTTATCTTCATTTCTTTTTTCTATATTGTTGAACATGATAGAAACAACATGTACATACTTTTTTTTATTATGCTGTGAATATTTAAACACTAATAGAATTTATCTGAATTGAGAAAATTGACATTATATACGTCTAGTCACCTAGAGTTAGGCCTTTTTTTTTGAAATAGCGTTTTTTTAAAAAATGATCTTTATCGTGTTTTTTTTTTCTATCTTGTAGAGCATTAAAAAAGAATGATTTATGAATTTTTTCAGAATTTTCCTCGGTTTCGTTTACGAGTATGAAAGACCACATTGACCAAAATTCAAGTAAATTGACTTGTCATTGTTCAAAAAATTTTTAGAGAAATCTTTATCGTGATTTTTTTTTTCTATCTTGTAGAAAATTATTTTGATTATTATTTAATCAAAATAAATGCTTGAAATTCACAGGGTAATTATTTAAGGGTGTTTTCTAAATTATAGATGCATAATATCATTAATAGGTTGCTTAGAAATATTTTTTTAAAAATCCGTATGAGTTTGCAAAAGTCAGACTTTCTCAAAGTCATTTTAAAAATTTCAAAATCGATAAAAAAAATATAAATAATTAAAATTGATACTTCTAACTTCTAGAATAATTATTTTCGGGGTTTTTCAAAATACTAAAAACATTTATAATTAACAACTTTAAATTAATAACTTTTATTAATTACAAATTATTCATGTTGTTAGATAAGTTTTAGTTAATTTTAAAAATCATCAAAATAATTTAAAAATTTATTAATTATTCAATATTATTTAATATACCAACAGTTAAATTCAGTATAAATTTTGATAAATATACATATATATATATACATATATATATAAATATAAAGCCTGTTTCTAACTACATAAATATAATGATCCATAAATTTTAAATTATTCATCGTAAATTGTATTTTAATAAGAAGTTTAAATACATTTTTATATTAAACTAAAAGATACTTAAAATAATTAATTAATAGTCAATTAGTAAATATATTATTACAATAAAATTTAACATTAATGAATATATATTTACAAAACAATATATAAATATATTATATTGAGTATATAGTCATGTATTTATTATATATGCGAATAAAATTAAATTAAACTTTTTTCTTATTAATTTTTTAAATATAATTGATATGAAATTTATGTGAGGTTTTGACAATGAGATTGCACTAAATAACATTTAAAATATTATATAACAATTTAATTATAAAAAATTATAAATTTAATGTAATTTATTTATTTTAATTATTTGTTTATTGTTGCAGATATGAATTGGAAGAAGCTCCTTGGATGACACGAATCTTTAACTGCAATAATGGTGAGTTTAGAAATTGGATTTTTTTTAATATTTTATTTTGATTATATATATATATAACTGGAGTATTCTTGATGGAAACAACATGTACATGTTTTTTTAATTACTTCAACATTAATTGAAATTACCTCGAGTCGTAAAATTGTCAGTAAACACTTTAAATCGTCCAAAGTTGGGTTAGCTTTTTGAAAATAGCGTTTTCATTGTAGAGCTTTAAAAAAGCTCCAACATTTTGTAATTTTTTAAAAATTTTTCAACATTTAGATCATAATTAACATTTCATTTAAAAAAAGTAAAAACAGTGTCAAGTTATTTATTAACTGGTTCGTTTGTTATATAACAATTGAAATAATCAAGACGTATACAGTCAAATGAAAGTCGTTGACATTTAAAATGTTCTTTTATATAAAAAAAAATTTTTTTTTAGCTGCAATTTAGAGGTATAGCTAAGGAAAAAAATGTACTCAAATACGTTATTTCACTGGAATATATCATAAAAATTTTTATTTCAAATCAGTAACATACTAAAGATCCTCTGTTATTAATTTTTTTGATTTTTTTTTTTTTTTTGTGTCTTGATTTTTTTAACTTGTTAACCTGAGTCAAACACAAAGCAATAGATAATATGTATAGTCAGAATATAGTCAAGTCGACATCATTCTTGTTAATAAAACTCTAAAGGTGAAGATACAGCAGGGGGTCCCTGAAGGCAAACGACGAGAGTATCTCCTGCTGTTTTTGACGGCTCTATCCTCGACTCGCCTTACTATCTTGTTAAAATCCTATCTGTAACCAGAGATACATAAATAATAATAATAATAATAATAATAATAATAATAATAATAATAATAATAATAATAATAATAATAATAAATACACAAACGATGTGGCTAAGATGTCTGGTAAATATCTGGTTCTTAAAAGTGAGACAAAATGTTACCAGTAAACGGCTCCCGTCGTGCTTAAATTCGCACTCTTGCAAATCTTGCTATAAAAAAAACAAAAAAAATTAAAAAATATTTGCTATAATATTTATTTTTTTTTTTAAAAATACATTCGTTCATCTTTTTAGCACGTCACTATCACGCTTTAAAATGATCAACAAGAACAACTCATTTAAATAACTAGAAAATAATAATGTAAAGATGAAATTGAATTAACAGAAATTTCTATGCTACAATAATTACTTATCTTAAAATTACTAAAAGATATTTCAATTGAATTATCAATGACAACATGTAATGATTATACTGAAATAATTAGAGATATTAATGATGAATTTCGCACAATTTTTGATTGATTTATAAGTAACAAAAAGATTCAGAGCAATTGTTGTTTATTAATGTTTTTGATAATTGATTTTTTAAAATGTTTACATGTATTTATCTATTTCACTTATTATTATTTTTAAAACACTCAAGTATTTTTTTGATAGACAAAATCTATAATAAGTATTAATATTATTATACAATTTTCCAATATGAGCTGAAATATATCATTAGATTTTATTTTTCTTGTTTATATGCTCATTAAAATCCCATATCATTAAATAATAAACAAACTGTGATATCAGTTTTGTTGTTGATACATGTTGGAGTGTTAAAAATAAAATTATACAAAATAAATAAATAATAGATATATATGTATATATGAGAAAAAGGCTGAGAAAAGTAAATTCAAGCCTCAGGATAAAAGTTGTGGTATGTTCAGGTAACATATGGTAAAGCAAGATGAAAAGATATTATATATAGATGGTTACGAAAATGAAAAAAGAAGTTTAACGATAATGGTAGAAGCGATGAAAGAGTTAAACAAACTTAACGATAGCTACTATAGAATTTTTAAACGATATTATAATATAATTTATTTTTTTCTAATTTATTTATTTTATGCTTTTAAATATATATTTTTCATTATTGTTTAATGAATTTTTTATATTTGTTCAGGATGTTTACAACAAAAAACAATCATGTTTTTTATTATATTTATTTCGACTTGATTATGCTAGTTAAAAATTACTTTGATTGATAAGTCAAATTGTTTGAATTTTGAGTCAATTTTTGAAGAAAAATATTATTGAGTAAGGTTAAAACAATGGCCAGTAATTTTTAGGGCTTCACCCTAAATTTGCCGAGACTAAGCTCAATTTTGTTTTGGTCTTGTCTTGGTATTGAAAACATTAGTCTTGTCTTGGTCTTGGCTTGGTTTTCATAGTTGTTTACAAGATTGAATCATAAAACCATTATATTTGAACTCACAGAAACTATTATTGACCAAAATGCCCTATTTCTACAAAACTGACTCTGGCTTGGATGTCGACATTCGCGTCCAAGTCCAAGGAAATCTTAAAACGAGTAGAAATAATTTATTTAATGATTGAAAACAACGTCTTCCATTGTTGTTAACTCAATTCAATGATAATCTTAATGAATTTTAATTGAGAAAAATTTATTTCAACCAAAACTTCTCATTTTCACAAAGATGACCTTAAGTCGGAGGTAAAAGTCTGCGTCAAAGTCCAATAAAATGTCGAAATGAATAGAAATAATTTATTTAATGGTTGTAAACAACGTCTTCCATTGTTGTTAACTCAATTCAATGATAATCTTAATGAATTTTAATTGAGAAAAATTTATTTCAACCAAAATGCCCTATTTTCACAAAGTCAACTCCAAGTCGGAGGTAGAAGTAAGCGTCAAAGTCCAATAAAATTTCAAAATAAATAGAAACAATCCATTTTATGATTGTAAACAACGTCTTTCATTGTTGTTAACTCAATTCAATCATAATCTTTTCAAGTTTTAATTCAGAAAAATTTTTTTTAACCAAAATTCCTCATTTTCACAAAACTGACTCGAGCTTGGTTATCAGCATTTGCGTTAAAGTCCAACAAAATCCTTAAATGCGTGAAAATAATTTATGCAATGCTTGAAAACATCGTCTTCCATTGTTGTTCACACGATTGAATCATAAAACCCTTATATAATTGAACCTAAAATAATTATAATCGACCAAAATGTCCTATTTCTACAAAACTAACTCTGGCTTGTATGGCTTCACCCAAGACAAAATATGCTAAGACTGAGACCAGTCTTGTCTCGATCTTGGCTTGGTTTTCAAGATAAGACCAAGACAAGACCAAGAGTGGTCCGGTATGGAGTCGAGCCCTAGTAATTTTTCAAGCAATTAAAAATTGGTAAAATTTTAAATATACATTCTATACATTTTACTTTGTCCATCAAGACAAAATATTTTTTAAACTATATTTTTAAAAAATTTTCAATGATATTGTTTAAAAACATTTAAATATATTTTATTTATTCAATAATAATAATATATTTATTTTAAATATATCAATAACTTTTAGTTTGATATAATTATTGTTAATAAAAATTAATATGTTAACAAGTTTTTTGTTGTGTGAAAATTTTAAAATTTCATATATTATATATATCGTCGTGCGATTGTTAATAAAATGAGTAAATTGATGTGCAAGATTGTATGTTTGCATATAGGTTTATACAGAAAAATTCATGTTGAGATCTTTATCTACTGCCTAAGTTATATACGTATATATTTTATAATGCAAATTTTATATATATTATTGCTCTTGGAATAATATGCTGGTTATATTTTTCAAGGATATTTTATTTTTTTATTTTTTATTTTTTATATAATAAATGTCGTTATCATAAATTTTAACGACTGATATTAGCATTGTTTAACTTTGTGCATATATATATATATATAAATATATTATCAAAGATTGAACCTAACACCATTTAACAATAACCATGACAAATTGAAAAAAAATAAAATATATAATAAAATAAAAAATTGATTGTTTATGATAAATAAAAAATATATAACACTTTATAAAATTATTTAAATATCAAAAAAAAAATATAAAATAAAATAAATGTTGGTTTTTTTTTTTTTTTATTTAATTTAATAAGAAATTATTGTTTAAATTTCGCAAAGATAAAATTAAACTTTAAAAAATATTAATTAAATAAATCAAAATATATATTAAATTTTTTTTCATTTATATTTATTTATATTTTATTATTTTTTATGTATTATTAATATTTATTAAATGAAAATATTAAAAAATTATATCCAATATATTTTTACAATGCGATGAATCACAAACAGTTTGATATCGTATCGTCACGCACCTGGTGAATGACACACTTAACAACAAAAATTAGTACTAATAAACAAATAGTAATAAAAAATATCAAACATTTATTTATTTCATTGTAAATGTATATTGAGTTCAATATCAATAATTTAAATAATATAAATATCAAAGTTTATTGGACATGGAATTGACTGGTGAAATTAATTTAATTGATTAGGTGATGGAATTGAAATTATACAAAAAAAAAAAAAAAAAGGGGGATATATTATTTGAGATTTAATTTGTAATATTAATATTTTTTAATTCATAAATTTCATTGCGCAATTAAATCAATACTTGTTAACATGGTTTATCTATTTTTTTATTTTTAAGCTAGAAATATTGTTGTTTTTCAATATAAAATTTATGTAAATAAACATACCTCAAAGTTTTTTTAAATTTTATCAATTTAAATTGATTGTTTTGTATAAACGCAAATGTGGTAACCTTTTTAGTGACCGTGAAAATTATTTGTCCTCAAAGGATTTCTTTTTTTTTTTTTTTTTTTTTGGTTTAGGGACTATTGCACCCTAGAGAAATCTCGTCGATTTTTATATATAACGTTATATATACAATAATTTATTTACGTTGAATTGTTCAATTTTATTTTTCAACATGAATTTTATTTTTATAGTTTAATTAAATTTATAATATATATATAGGTATAAAATCAAAATTGACAAAATTATTTTGATAGAAATTATTTAAATTATATAATAATTCAATTAGTTTTTACTAGAAAAATCCTACATTTGATAAATTAATTTCTTAATATATATTTACTTAAATATATTATAAAATAAAAATTAATATTTTTACATGAATATTTAACACTTACCTGAACATCTGTGTGCACATATGTAACACATGCACACATTTATCATTTCGTTATGCTTTATAAATTTTTTGTTAAATATTTTTAAAATACACAAATAAAAATTCTCAACCTTCTGGTTGTACATTATACGCATCATGTAAACAATATAAAAATTAAAATACCCGCTTGGAGCAACTAAGCGATATAGCCACTCTATTATTTCTCTTTTTTCAAAAAAAAAAAAAAAAAAAAGAAATTAAATATATATATATAAAGCATTATATATACATGATGGCTAGTTAAAGGTTAATGGACCATACCGTGCCTGATGCACACTCCAGGGCATTTTAAAGTTACAATTGATTGGCTGACCACTTTAATAATACTTGATACAATATATATATATATATATAGTTATATACACTAATAATAAATTCAATTTACAAACCCTGATTCACTATTTAACTTGATATAATTTGAAAATTAACCTTAACAAAAAATATATACATTACTAATAACAATAAAATATAAAAAAGTTTTACAGAAAAATATAAAAATTATACACAACATTTAACAAATATATAAAAAAAAAAAATTTATACCAATAAAATATCAATAACAATATTCTTAGAAAATATATATGAAAATTCATTAATTACAAAAAAAAAAAGGTGATGATAATTTTAAACTACATTTATATATTCAAGTCAGCTGTCAAAAATTTTTACGATCAATTGATAATTCTTTATATAATTTCACGGTAATATATACTATAGATTTATTCAACTATGCATATCATATATAATTTGATAAGTTCCCCGTTGTGTTGACATCTCAATAACTATTTTTTATAATAAAAAAAAATTATTATAGATATATACATATAGTCAATAATAATTGATACCTAAAGATGTTGTATACAAAATTTGTTTGTATTCAATTATAATATATAGTGTGGAAGGCGCCAGGTGACAAAGATGACTTGTATATGTGTTTAAAAATATAAAAAAAAAAAAAAAATATCATTCTTATATTATTCACATATGTTTCTGTTTATTGGATATATATACCTATTTTTTTTTTTTTTTTTTTTTAAATTTTTGTCTTCCTTGATGGCCTCTTGAAACTCTATGTGATGATTTTTATATACCAAGTAAAGTCAATCTGCAAATGTACGCGTGGTCGAGCCTATTGTAATATATTAAGTATTTTTTTATTGTTAAAAATGCAAGATGAGAAATGTATTTGAATTTATATATATAATAAGGCGGGGAAATTTTAGATGTCTTTTTAGGACCGCCGACTGTCCACCCGGCTTGATTTTTCCTCGTATAGGTCAATTCAATTCATGGGACTATTGTTGAAATTTAGAAGGCTAGTTTAACGTTTCTTTTACTGTTCACCTATCAACCAGAAAAAAAAAAATATATATATACATATAATAAAAACTTGAGTACCTGGACCGCATGCGTATTATATTCTATTGTTAAAGTCAATCTTTGCCTCGTTTAGAGATTATTTTCGCACTTGTTTAATATTTTTTATATATATATTCTTTTCATCACAAAAAACCATATCGTTTTTCAATGAGAAATATATATATATATTAAAAGAAGAATTTTTTTTTTATTAAAAAAATATATATTTCAATATGCGATTGTCAACGAATATAATATATACATAATTTCAATATAAAAATGTCTCATTCTTATAATATTTTGAAAATTTTTTTTCAGTTCACTCAAATACCGTGAGATCATTGCTATTATATATTTAATATATATATATATATATTTTTTTTTTTTCAAGTATATATTGTATTATACAAAGAAAGAGGATAAATATCTGTATGAAAAAAAAAAAAAAATATTGCTTATTGATTCTCGCAAACACATCATCGATCACCACACAAATAATTGACTTGGAAATACTTTAAAATCACCTTATTTTTTTTTTTTTTTTGACTTATTGATATGTCGAAAATGATATTTTAAAATTGAGAAAAAAAATAAAAATGAAAGTTTAATTTTTATTATATATTTATCATGATAATTAAAAAAATCAACGACATTTATCAATCAAATTCATTTTTTTTAAATCACGTCATGTCTCCATTAATCAATATATCAGTTTGAATCTATTGGTCATGGATTTTTAAAATATAAATATAAATAAATATTTAAAAAACTAAATAAAAAAAAAAAAAAGGATAGGTTGTATTGTGAGTTTTAAATTTAAACTGACATTACAAATTATATTCTTAATGTTGTATTTATTATCCTCAAAATATAATCGAAATACGATAAGAATCTTTATTTATTTTTTATAATAATTGGCTTAACCAATTAATATATTTTTTTTAATATTTGAAAGTTGAATATAAGAGTGTTACGACAGTGTAACATTTATAATTAATTTATAATATATAATTTTTAAACGGTATTTTTTTATTTTTTTATTTTTAAATATTTATAATTTTGATTGATGAAAAAAAATTATATTTAAAGCTGCGTATAACTTTGTAAAAATATATTTACATTTTTTATTTTTTTTTCTTTTTAAAATAAAATCATTTTTTTAAATTGACACTTTACGCCTCTTTATCAACAATGATATATAATTTTCAACATATAAAAATGTATTTTAAAAAAAATTTTTCACTTCTTAAAATACCCTTAAAACTGCCAAGTTTATATATGGCCCATTCTAAGCATTTTCACGGGGTTTGCGGCCTGACCCCCTGCGATTTTGTTCATTTTTTAATATGTTGTAGATTTTGGCATTAAAAAAGACACGTATTTTTTTTTTTTTTTTTTTGCAATTTTTGAGGGCGCCACTATCGAATTTCACTCCAATTTCAAGATATCTCAAAAAGCCCCTTTTTTATTTTTCTGAATTTTTGATCATAAATTCGAGGACGCAAAACAAGTATTTTAAGCCCTTGTAGAAAGTGGGCACTCAATGCGAAGTATTTTTTTTCGATTTTTGAAATTTTGAAAAAATGATAAAAAACAAATTTTTTTTTCCAAAATTTTTTTTTTTTTTTTTTTTCAGAATTAAAAAAAAAAAAGAAATCGAAATTTACTCTTATGAAATTTCCAATTTCTTCTTAGTTTTCCAGAAAAAACCATTTAACAGACCGAAAGTTGAAAAAAAATTTTTTTTTTTTAAATTTCAAAAATCGAAAAAAAATACTTCGCATTGAGTGCCCACTTTCTACAAGGGCTTAAAATACTTGTTTTGCGTCCTCGAATTTATGATCAAAAATTCAGAAAAATAAAAAAGGGGCTTTTTGAGATATCTTGAAATTGGAGTGAAATTCGATAGTGGCGCCCTCAAAAATTGCAAAAAAAAAAAAAAAAAAATACGTGTCTTTTTTAATGCCAAAATCTACAATATATTAAAAAATGAACAAAATCGCAGGGGGTCAGGCCGCAAACCCCGTGAAAATGCTTAGAATGGGACATATATATATATATATTTTTTTTTTGACTTTTTTTAAATCGATTTAACGTTAGAGAATGATTAATTTATTAAATATATCTTGACATCATTATTATGTGCATTTGAAAAAATAAAAATCAACAAATTTTTTTACATTGATATCTATATAATTATATGTATATATACAACATTTATTTATACATATGTTAAAATCATTAATTTTCTTATTCTTTACATTATATACCAGGTCTGTGAAAAAAAAATAAAAAAAAAAATCATGATCAATCGACTGATGTTGAGATAAAATGGTTATATATTTTACGGTCTCTCTGAAACTTCTAATGATCCTTAAAATAAAAATAATAATAAATGATAAGTCAATTTAATTATAGATCTCTTTGAATAATCATTTTGTAAAGTAATTTGCTTAATGGTGTAAAGTCTGTATCACCTTTACGTGGCATTCTTGTAAATATATCGTCGCTTCATTGACAGAAGGTTCCAATTTTTTATTTTCTTATTTTATTCTTTTTATGATGGTATTTTGCAAAAGTTTACAAAAAAATAAAAATAACATTAAAGCGTATGTCCTTGATCGTAAAATAAAATATATATATAAATAAAAGTAACTATATATATTTTTATTACTGATAATAATCAAATAAAAAATTAAAAAATATTGTCATTTAGAAAAATTATATTTTTGTATATTGATATTTAAAATTAAAAATTAAATTCATTTGGTACTTGTAATTTGATACATATATATTATATATAATTTAAATATTTTCAAATATAATTAAATGAATTTAATTTTAAAATTGAATTTTAAATATTAAAATATTTATATGCCAGGTAGAAATTCAAAGTCGATCCGATATCGAATTATTATAATTTGAAGCTCGAATCGACACCGAAAATTGAGCTCAAATTTTACGGTAAAATAGTTTGAATTAAAGTTGAAAAAAAAAATATATATATATATATATATACAATATAAATGACAAATTTATGACTCCAATAAATTAATACTAATTAATTTTATGTTTTAATTAATTTTTATTTTTATATATATCAAATTATTTTTCCATCATTTTTAATATATATATATTTTTTTTTATTTTTCAGAATGCCGACATCAATCGAAAATTTTTGTCGTCGCAAAGTCTACAATATAATGGTAAGTTTAAAAATATTTTTCATTCATTTTATTTTGATTTTTAAATGACCAAAATAAACTTTTAATTTACAAAAGAGTTAAAATCTTTTGTTGATATATATATATATATAAAATTAAATATATTTTCGGCATAAATTATTTGAACTATATATATTTTTTATTTTTTTTATTCTCGCAAAATAATATTTACACATATTTATCTGTGCAATTGTTACAGTCAAATATAAAATCTATTGAAATTTAACAATTTTTTTTCATTTAAATAAATTTTGGTATATTTTTATATATATGTATTTCTTTTTTTGGACTGTTCTTTGACCCTTGAATTTCTTATTTTTTGGTCTTTTTGATCAGACCCTTATTCAATGATGTTTTTCGTATTCGATTATTGCTATAACAATCTACCCCATCTTTCTCATGATGCCGACAAGGAATGTTTTTACAAGACTCTGATCTATTTTTTATATAAACAGAATAACTCAATGCGACGAATTTATTC
Organism: Lysiphlebus fabarum; assembly: GCA_011426435.1. Classification (NCBI taxonomy): domain Eukaryota; kingdom Metazoa; phylum Arthropoda; class Insecta; order Hymenoptera; family Braconidae; genus Lysiphlebus; species Lysiphlebus fabarum. Next base: position 13,118 of record WSYQ01000216.1, on the reverse strand, counting down.
TGACTTAATTTATTTTATATTTATACTCTTTATTCAGTTGAATAAAAAAAATCTATATTCATATATATAAAATTTTTCGTTGCATTCAAGTCAAAAAATAAAAAAAAAAAACATATACAAGTGCAAGTTTTATATATAGTTATTTTTTCTTAAATATTATAAAAAAATATAAATTATTTTTCTCACTATTTATACTATTTTCAAAGATAAAAAAAAATTTGTATTCTTTGAAATAATTCTGAGTGATGATTTAAATTTTTATCAAGAATGTTTGCAATAATCATGCAAATAAATGCACTTTTATATAGTTTTTTTTTTTTTCAAAATAAAAAATACATGTTGTACGATATACATGATCATCAGGTTAAAAGAAAACAAAAATTTTCTATAATAGTTGTCCTGTTTTTTATTGTTGACTTGTTGTTCGATCGTGGGTTGTTTAAAGTTGGTAGTTTCATATGTATATAGGTATATAATCACTAAATTTTTTATTCTTTTTTCATTTTTGCATATACTAAAAATATTTGAGAAAGTGTATATTTTCAACACAAGTATATGATTATTGATCATTGATCGAGGATTATAATCAAACAGCTTATTAGACCCCACGCCAACTGTGTGAAATTTTTATATTCAAAAAGTAACGTTACAATTTTATTGTTGTTAAAATTTAAATACTGCAATACAAACACAAACATCATTTTAAAATATTTTAAATTATATATTTACAGTGTGTTTCTACTGTTTATATTGTTTGAAAATTATTTTATTATAAAAAAAAAAAAAGAGTTAAATATATCAAAGCTTACTTTGAAAATTAAAATTTTTTATTTAAAAAAAATTGTGACGTTTGTATGTCTTCAATCAAATTATATAAAAAAAAAAAGGTGATTGAAAGATGGCATTTTTAAACCGATCAATCATGATAAAATTATTATTATTATTATTATTATATTTTTTTTTTTTCATTTTAAAAAAATATGTTCAAATAATAATAGACCTAATGAACGTTAAATATACCAAGAACAGACATCATATAAGGGTTTGAAATAGGGCTAAAGATTTAGAAACTGATATTTTGATTTTATCTATATATGAAAAGGCATTTGGAAGGCATCTTGAATCAATATATATTTATATTTATATTTATATTATATATATATATTTTTTTTTTTTAAAAAAAAGTTTGTAAAATTACTTGTAAACTAAAATACTATGTTAATAGTTTTTTCTTTTTAAACACAAGCCTATATACATAAAAGTATATTTTGATGAATAAATAATTATTCACAATAATTTCACAGTTATTAAAAAAATAAAAATAATTATTAATTCATTATAAATAATTAATAAAAAAAACAAATAATAAAATTCTATTTAAAAATATATATATATATTTAAAGATTAAAAATCATGATATTTTAGATTGGATAATTGAGTTTGAAAAACGGTGTGATAAAATATTTGCTTTTACTCGACTAACAAATCGTTTAATCCAAGTTGGAACGATCGTAAGGTAATGATGGCCATAAACTGTAACAGCGTGGTTGGGCCCTAACAAATTGGGCTTGACAGGCGAAATGGCCCAAGTTTATAGGAGATCCCCCGAGGGTATGGTATATACCTATATATGAATATAAGAAGCGCCCATTCTGTTATGGCTATAGCGTGAGGAAGGTAGCACCAATAGTATCATACTGATTTAAAAAAGGATGAAATAAGAGATAAATAGAGAATTAAAAATATATATATACAAAAAAATAAAAAATAAAGATTAGACAGATGGAAGAAGAGTCAAGAAGATGAAATAAAACACACATATATATATATATATATATGGTACCTGTATGTACCTGAGTTGAAAAGTAGCTCTGGGTTATATTGCTATATGTTGTTGGGTGTGAGAGACCCAGGTTCCAAGAATCACGCGTGTAAAACACCGGTTAAATTCGTGCTTTCTAGTTGGGAATGGACATGAAAACAATGCTATGGATACAACCATCTCCTAAAGTGCCTGACAAATGTTCTTGAATATTTCGATTCGTTTTTTTTGATTCTTGTCTTGCTCACAAATCTATTTTATATACATATATATATATATATATTTTTTTTTTTTTCAAAAAATCATGTATACTATTTAATTTTTTTAATTTTTTTTTTATTCTATGTTAATTTTTGTAAAATCATTTTAAGAGTGTTATTTATTTATTTTTTTTTAATTTACAACTCATAAACACCTATATTATATACTCAAAGCTATTTAAAAAAAAAAAATAAATAAAAATATCTCATCAGTGTCTCATGGATCATCAAATTAAGCATCTAATTTAAATGATAGGTTCAAATTAATAAAATTTTGATAGTTTAGTATCTGTTTAGTATATTATATATACCTTTCGTCATCTTTCATCTGAATATATATATTTTTTTTTTAAATATCATTTAAAAGATCAAAATTATGAAATAAATATAGACAAACTAAATATTAAAAAATTAAATGATTAATTTAATAAAACTATTTGATAAATTAAATTACAAATTATTTGATTTTTTTTTTTTTTATTTTTTTTATTACAATTTTTATTATTAACATTTCAATTGAATAAAAAAATATATATTTTTTTAAATATATTTATGGATTTTTATATATATTTATCTTTTTTTTTTTTTCAAGCAATTAATTATCATCTTTGTAATATAATTATTTATTATACAGATGAAATAAATTTAAAGATAAAATTTGTGTTTAAATATATATACATGTGGTGAGTCGTGTCAATTTGAACAAACTTGGATCCTCCCATCTTCAAAATTTTTTTTTAAAACTTTTTTTTGTGGGATGTTATGGCTTATGGGACTTGAGATCGATTTCTTATTTCGATATATGATGATTGATTCTTTTAATAATAAAATAAATAAAATTTTAATATATGTTTTTTTTTTTTTTTAAATATAAACAGTTTGATGAGTTTTAAAAAATATTTATATCAATATTTATTTATTTTTTTTATCTTTGTTAATTAAAAATAGTCAATTTATTTTTTTATTTTAATAATATGTATAGTAGTGATATGTGTTTAATATATAATTACAAAAAAAATATTATTTAATAGACAATTTAAAATAAAATTTATAAATTTTAAACTTCAACTTCAATCTTCATCAGTCACGCCGTCGGCAAATAAAAATATATAAATTCAAATTTGGTTTTAAAAAAAAAATTTTAATTTTTATTAATTTATAATTACCATTGTATTTTTGTTTTAAATTAATGATATGTATCTTAATTTTATAAAATACAAAATGATTAATTTATTGAGTGTAAAAAAAATATAAATTTTTAAAAATAAAAAAAAATAAATAAATTATTGGTCGTGTTAGTTTGAAATTGCCCGAGTTTGATCATGATAAGCTTGACATTTTTACATTCGAAAGTCATTTTATTTATTTATTTTTTATTTTTGATCATATAAAATGACCAGCTTTGAGTCAATACCAGTTATTACACAAATATGTCTTCCTAATTAAGAGAATACTTGTTAACAACAGATAGATATGATATTTAGATATATTTTTATCTGTAAAGATATAAAAATTTTGTATCCATTGCCTCGTAAACTTTAATTTGGTGTGTCACATACAATTTTATTCAATGTATATTAAAATATAAAAATAAATTTAAAAAACATAAACTTGTATAATTTTAAGTGGGGATAATTCAAAGCAAAAAGCGACAAAAATCCAAAGATATTCGATTTAAAGGCAGCTCTCATCGATGGAACGACAAAAAAAATTTAGAAAATTTGTAAATACAAAGTCTAGAATGCGTTCGGTTTTTAATAAGATGATTGTTTTTAAATACCTTAACTTACTTTCTTTAATTTTGCTCCAACTTATTCGAAAAAATATGCGTAAATTATTAAATATATATAACCAAATAGGGATCATAATTATATGAGAATTATAACTTTCAAATAATCAATTTTCATTATATTCAAGAATTTTTTTTTAAATAACTTTTTAACTCTCACGTTGTATAAGTTGATTTATTTTTTAAATTTATCATTAAAATCGCATTATTAATATGCACAATTTTTCTATAAATATTGTTATAAATTTTTTTTAGTCATTAAAGAAAAATTTGTTTTTTAAAAAAAATTAATATTGGATATAAAATATATGTTGAAATTTCAATTTTAAATATAAATGTTTCAATGTATACAAACATTTTATCAAAATTAGTTTTGCAAAAAATTAATCACGCAAAATTTCAGCATATATTTTTTTAAAACATACCAATATATTTGTTAGAACGAATCTGATGGGGCCCCCAGGACGATGGTAACAAATATTCAAGCCTTGAGAGAAAGTTAATTGCCTCTAAAATACGTCATTCAAAAACCATAAAAATGAAAAAAATATATATATATACCTATATATATTTTTTTTTTTATTTATTTATTTATATAGATGAAGGACAGGACATTCATTTGCCAACTTTCAACTCAATCTATCTTAATTACAACGTTAATATTAACGCTGTATTATATATTTTTTTATATATATTTGAAAAATTAAATACATATAAAAAATTAAATATATTCAAAGTTTTTATACCTCCTAATCTATAAGTTAATTTATTATGTGATTACGCATATATATATATTTTTATAATATGTAATTATGCGCGTACATAAGCAACGATGGACTAGAATTATAAATTTTACATGTTGTGTGTGGCAAATAATTATCTCATATATAATAAAAATATACTTTTAAATTATTTATTTATATAATAAAAATTAAAAAAAATTAAAAAAAAAAAAAACAGCTATATATACAGTGTATTTAATTTTTTTTAATACAATTTTTCTAAGCTATATCTATATTAATTGAAAATATAAATAAACAAAAATCTACTTAATATATAAATAAATAAATAAATATATATATTTTTTTTATGTCATCAACACATATTGATATATTTTAACATAATCCACGTATATTTTAATATATACCTGTTTTTTTTATTTCACAAGCTATATACAAAGCCTTATATTAGTAAATACAACAGAATACAACCAGTCTGAGCTACACCATAATTAAGTGCAAAATACAGTCCGCATGAAAAGCATGACCACAAATACTGCCTGCATAAAAGATATCAGATTCAAATGGGCGTACATCACATATACAACAACCTTTTTTATTTATTTATTTATTTTTTTTTTTTATACCTATATATACCTATATATATACAGTGTTGAGAATTGGTGTCTGGAATATATTGGTATATATATTAAATATATAAAAAACTAACTTTACAAAAATAATATATACCATATAGATTTTTATTCTTCTTTTAAGAGTAAATAAATTTTACTGAGTTTGAAAAGTGTAAAGTGTAATATTTTATTATTTGTTTTGTATTTTTTTTATTTATTTAATTTTTTTTTTATGTAAAAAAAAGGTAATTAGGATATCTCAAATGCTACGAACTGAAACGTGATGTTTTTTAGATAAAAAAATTTAATGTAAAATATGGTTTATTTAATTTTAAATATTTGGATAAATTTTATCATGTTTTTGATGATATTAATTTTTGCATCTGTGTACGAGGAGTTGTGTGGTAGTGTTCATTATCTGGTTTTCGTGGTGTAGTTGGTTATCACATCCGCCTAACACGCGGAAGGTCCTCAGTTCGAACCTGGGCGAAAACATTTTTTTATGAACTTTTTTGATATTATTGAATAGTTTTGAATGTTTTGTGTACAAATGAGTTGTAATATAAATTCCATCATCCGGTTTTCGTGGTGTAGTTGGTTATCACATCCGCCTAACACGCGGAAGGTCCTCAGTTCGAACCTGGGCGAAAACATTTTTTTTATGAACTTTTTTGATATTATTGAATAGTTTTGAATGATTTGTGTACAAATGAGTTGTAATATAAATTCCGTCATCCGGTTTTCGTGGTGTAGTTGGTTATCACATCCGCCTAACACGCGGAAGGTCCTCAGTTCGAACCTGGGCGAAAACATTTTTTTTAAACTTTTTTGATATTATTGAATAGTTTTGAATGATTTGTGTACAAATGAGTTGTAATATAAATTCCGTCATCCGGTTTTCGTGGTGTAGTTGGTTATCACATCCGCCTAACACGCGGAAGGTCCTCAGTTCGAACCTGGGCGAAAACATTTTTTTTTGAACTTTTTTGAATTCTCGGTTTTTGAATCATTTCTTCTGATTTCTCTTCAGACTATCACTCACTGTCATCTGTCTGAACCAAAAGAAAATTCTTTTTATTTGTATACAATAATCAACTACCTTTATTTTGTATTATTACGTACTTTTTCTGTAGATATTCCTAAATTGAACTGAAAACAAAGCAAATCGAAAGAGGAAAAATGGATAGATAAAATTATCTTATTTAATAAAATAAACAAAATACATATTTTCATGTCATTGGTTGCTTCACGATATAATTTATTTTGTATTTTTCTTTTTTTTTTTTTTTTTCGTTTGCATCGTAAGGAACACGAATCATAGATAATATATGAATCGAAATCTAAATCACAATTTACTATTTACAGTAATATTTACAATCATTTTTATCTTTAATTTTTTTTTTTTTTTTTTTGTTAAATATAAAAAAACGGTCGATAATTTCCTATCACATAACTAAATGTTTAAAATCAGTAATTGCTTCTTCTATATATATATTTTTTCTCATTATATTTTTAAAAACATAGGCTATATAAGTTTAATGATTAAAAATCCTACCGTCGGAGCCATTTTTTCAGGATTTATAGAATTTTTTTTTTTTTTTTTTTCATTAATTATTATTAACTAATTTAATTTTTTTTTTAATTTAAATTAAGTACCATTTATAGTTTTACATACACAGAAATCGTGTATAAAGTTTGGCACTCGAAAAAGTATTTTTTTTTATTCATTTTTAATTTAAGTCTTTCGGTACACTGCACGATTTTTTTAAGTATAGGTATATATGGCAATGATAGAATGAAATTTTTTATACAATTTAATATTTTTTTTTCTCTCATGAAATACTGTCAATTTTATAGATAATATTTTTCAGTAAAATATTATCTCGGGTACTCATTATAATACTGGATACCAATTTATTGATCCACAGAAAAAAAAAATTCAATATATAATATGAGCTGTTGAATGAATTTTAATCATACAGTGTGCAGAAGAAGCGAATCAAGTGAAGGAAATAAGTCGATTTAATGTTACTAGCTACTAATGTTACTCAGAGCTACTTGAGCAGTCTTCATCTTTTTGATCGATCATTTCAGTCTCATCATCTTCATCATCATCTCTATGATAATCACCAGTTTCTTGTTGCCATTTGCTTACATGATGTGTATTTTTGTTACCATTACTATTTGGGTTATTGCCACCACCCGATTGTTGTTGAGCTTTTGTTTCTTCTTCTTGTTGAACTCTTTTATGTTTTGTTCGACGATTTTGAAACCAAACTTTGACCTGTAACATATAAATTTATATTCTTCATTTTTAAAATATCAAAGATTTATTATGTATATATAAATATTAGATTATTAAAAGTAAAACTATATATTCCAGAGCTTTTAACTCTGTAGACTTTTTTGAAATATTTATTATATAAACTGTAGCTGAAAATTAATATTATTTATCAAGACAATTATGTTAAAACAAAATGGAAATAAAAGAAGAATATATAGGTATTATAGCTTGAGTGATAAATATATATATATGCAAACACTATTATAAGAACAAAATTGTGGGTGATTCATAAAGATTCTTGAAACATGTGTCCTCCCACGAAATAAATTATTATTATTATTATTTCATTCATTCAATTACTATTACTCTGTATCAATATATTTTCATGATAAAATCTATAAACATTTTAATAAAATATAAACTTGATTTCATATGCATCAAAGGTTACAGTAAAAATAAAAAAAAAAATAAAATCTTCATAGCAAAATATATTATTTTTATTTTTCTCGACCTTTTAGCTCATAAAGATTATAAAAATCCTGTCATTTAGTACCACGCAAAAATTAAGAATATTTTAATGTCAATTTAAAAGCTCAACATATACGTCATACTTTTTGAGCCGGATTTGGCTAACTTCAATAATATTGAGCGAAAAAATTTTTTGCTTTAAATATTCTGAATTTTTTCATAGAAAATAATGGTCCAAATATAAAATCTCAATATTTCGATTAGTTTATCCTATAATTATTTCAACTAATATTAATTATTATGTGCATATATAAATAAATAAAAATAATTTATATGTGCAGTTGTAATATTTTGTGCAACGATAGTACCAAAGAATGTGTTGTCTTTTTTGATGGTGGCAGCACTCACCTTTGGCTTGTTTTCAGCTCATCAATGTTTTGTGCAGCCACCATATTCCAATTGTTTTTTACAACATTATCCATTCAGCACGTGTTGCACATATTACTAATTAATATTATCATCTGAAATTAATTAAAAAAATACTAATATTTATAAATATAGGTATATATTTTATATTTATTGTAGCCATTAACATGTTTGTTAAAGTAATCAGTATAATATGGTCTGTTGTTGAGTTAAAACAGGGTAACTTTGGTCATAAAAAAAAAAACCTTATTTCTGTACGTGTCAGCAATGATATGATTTGTTGAATTGGGGATGAAAAAGGCGGAGAAGGGTGAGCTTTAGACACACCCCTGCGCTTATAAAATGACGCAAACTTTATCTCTATGTACGTATATATATAAATTGGCTATATATACATAGATGAGATAATGCCCGTGAAATCTGGCACATAATATGAATTGAACGACGCCAACTTGGCTCCTCGTATATATAATAATATATTTTTTATTCTCTCTTTTTTATATTGCTCATAGTCCATCTATTGTTCTCATGAATTTATTTAGCTTCTATATTGAGTACTAAAAAGTAAATTCAAGTTTTTTTATTTTATTTTATTTTATTTTTTTTTTTTTGCTCTTTCCATTATATGCTTTAGAAAATAAAAAAAAAAAATTGTATAGATAAATCAAGGATATAATGTTCATCCCTGATCGTTTTGAAATTAATGCTTATTTTTTACAAATTATCTGTCAAAAAAAAAAAAAAATATATAAAAAAAAATAGTATAATATATTTATTTTTCATGTATATATATAAAAAATATACACAAGCTATACTTTTAAAAATTATTTTATATGAAATATAATTTTAGTAAAATTTAAGTATTAAAATGAATGCAGTGAACACTCGTCGGTTTAGCAACAACATGCCCCTTTTTAGCTACTAATTTGAAGTCATTATCTGGCTAATGATTGGCACGCATTTGGTTTGCCAACAAGTCTTGTTTATATATATATATATATTATATATTATTTACAACGAGGTCTCAAGACCCTCATGGTTTCCACCTTCATCGGCGCACGCTCATATATATAGTTAAATTTCACCTGGAAATATTTACTTGATATTTATTTTTTATATACTTTTATATGAATATAATATATCTATAAATATTTAATTATATTTGACTTAAAAATTATTAACAAATACACATAAAATATATATAAAATATATACCTATATATATATAATTTGAAATTTTAAAATATTAAATCAACAATTTATTTATTTAAATATTAACATTGAAAAAAAATATAAGTTTTAGTATTTTTTTTGTTTTTTTTTTTTTTTTTTTCTTATACTTTAAACTGTAGGATATATTTATAATATCAATTTTTACATATAAATACTAATGAAATATTAATTTATAATAAATTGACATATAGCTAACCGCAACAGTGGCTATATTATTATTTTATAAAAAAAAAATAAATAAATAAATAAACATAAATAAATAACCGTGGGATCGTTGAATATTTAAACAATTTATGTACAATAATTATGAGTTTAAAAAAAATTATATTCTGGTCTCGTTTCTGATAAACGACCCTTCATTAGTAGCATATTCTTGCCTGAAGTTATCACAACCAGGACTTGTCGAAGATGTGCATGGAAGAAGAATCTTGGTTGCCATATTTGGCAGTCTCTGACCTCGGGGTATAAAAAATACCATATACAAACCAATAACCATGGTGTAAAACTCTACACGTTATTTTTTTTTATTTTTTTTTTTTTTTTTACAACTACCTATATATATATTCAACTAATCCAATAAGTTATACTCAATAACTCACCAAATAATTTATATTATATATTTGTTTTTTATTTTAAATATTAAATCAAAGATTTTTCCAATTACGATGTTAAAAATACATCAATATTTTTCTTTAATTTTTTTTTTTTTTTTTTTTTAAATTGTGACTATAAATGACTGCCATATCAAGATGCATAATACGCATTTTAAAAAATAGAAAAAATTTTTTAAAAAAATATTCAACATATTTATTGTTTGCGTAAATATACATTTAACAGTCAAGAGTAAATAAACATGCTTTGAAATTATTAGCTTGTAAAAATAAAATAAAATATATATATATTTTTTATATAAAAATAAGATAATATCGTATTATTATCGTTAAATTCCAATATCTCGCTTTTACGTGTTACCAAGTTAAACGGTGTGAGTATACTAAAATATCCAAAGAAAAAAATAAAAAATATAAATAATATACCTAAATTATTATAGCGTTATAAAATAATTAATTTATATCAAAAATTATGTTCATCAGTGTCTATTTTTGACTCAAATTTTGATTATAATTTTTATATTTTTCATTCTTGTTAGCAGCAATCGTTAATCTATGTTTCAAAGTTTAATCTTGATCCTCAAATTGGTAACTCAAAAATTGCTTTAAATTTTTTTTTTTTTTTTATTAATAAATGAATTATTGTTGATAAAAAATAGTTTCAAGTATGTAAAAAAAATATGTTCATCATATTTAAAAAATTTTTTTTTTTTTCAATGTTAACCGCATGTTTTAACACTAAGCATTTCATCGAATTTACTAATGCATATTTTAATGGTGTTAAAAGTCATTTTAAAACAGCTACAGTCCATTAATTTTTTAAAAATTTTTTTAAATATAATGTTTATTATATAAAAAATATAATTTAATACTAAAAAAAAAAAAATTCTTTTTTTTAAGATTTATATTTTTGTTCTTTTTGTAAATGGTAAATTTAAAATTCGGTTGATGTATCTTAAATTCCGGGAAACTATAAAATAAATTATAAAAAAAAAAATCATAACATCTTGATTGTGTTTATTTAACTAAAAAAAAAAAAAAAAAAAAAATTATATTTTTTGGTGTTAGTGATATTTAATAAGTTTGAAATATTTAAAAACTGGTTTTTTACGCGGTTTGAATATCATTTTAAAAATCTGATATGTTTTTTTTTTTTTTAAATATATTTTAAATTAAATATAAAATAAAAAAAATACATCTATATATCTATAGGTGAATGTAGTTATCAAATATATTTTCACAAATAAATTGTCATTATTTGCTTTCTTACAAAAAAATTAAATTAAATAAGGATCCCCCCTGCCCCTCCCTGCCCTTCACCACACCTTGCCAAGTTACTCTACTTTGGATACTTTAACACACGAATAATCAGTCGGTTATTCTCGTATCCCACCGAATAAACACGAAAGTATAAACTTGTTTAAGGTATAAACAGACAGTCTTCGCGCGTCGAGCTATCAACTTGGCTCCAGTTTTTTTTACAAAATCCAATTGTTTTTTCATAAATTCAATTAAATAAAAAAATTAATTAAATTATCAAAAAAAAAAAAAAAAATATATTTTTCATTTCATATATTTAATAATTAATTTAATAAAGTTACAAATAAATTAAGGTGACGCATCTTTGCTTACCAAAACAAAGTTTTAATTTTTGAAAAAAAAAATAATAAATAATTAATAAAATTGCAAAAATTTTTGTTTTAATTAATAACAAAAAAATTTAAGCAATTAATTTGTGTTATTTTATAATTTTTTAAATAATTATTAAAGTGTGTTTTTTGTTTTTATTATTAAAAAATAATTGAAATTATAATTAATATATTTTTATTGTTTATAAAAGTGTTTATTTGTTTATTAATTTTGTGTTAAAAGTGATTAGAAAAATGGCAATGATGATGAAGAATAAAGGAGAATCATTCAAGATGTTTTTTTGGAGCTGTTTAATCTTGTGTCTTGGTACTTCTGTTCAAGGTGTGTAATCAACTAATTTTCCAAGTAAAAAAATTAAACAATTAAAATATTAAAAAATTTTTTTTTAGGTTAATAATTAATAATAATAATAATAAATTAATTAATTTTAAAATTTTTATTTAAAAATATTTTAATTGTTTAAATAAATTTCAATTTTCATTTGAATTTGAAAAAAAAAAAAAAAATCAGAATTTATATTAATTTTTTGGAGTAAAAATAATTAATTTATTTAAAATTTTTTTTTGTTATTTTAAATGTTTAAAAATGATATGAATATTACATGTAACATATAAAAAAACTGACTGGATAATTTAAATAAATTATATTTAATATTTAAAAAAAAAAAAAAAATTTCAATACTAAGTAAATTAAAAATATGGTATTTCGATGGTTATCATTGTCACTTTAGTTGTGTTATTAGTTTTATGATAATATCTATTTTTATTTTTTAACATTAATTTACTTTTTATTCATGTCACGATTTAAAATAAATGTACATATATATACTCAGGTGAAATAACATATTTTTACGTGGCACAAAAAGTTTTTTTTTTTCTATTGATTTTAATAATAGAAAAAAAATTAAAAAGTAAATTTTCTATGTTGTGTTAATGATGTCTTTAAATATTTACAATATATTTTTTTATTTATTCTAATAAAGTTTTATTATTAATAAAAATTATTAAAAAATTAAATTAAAAATTAAATTATCATCACGTTTACATTGATAATTAAAAAAATTAAATAAACACATATATATTATTATATTATTAAATAAAAAAAAAATTAATAAACAAATTAAAATTGATACAAATATTACATTTATTAGTCATTTTTATGGATAGAAATTTTTCAAATTAAAAGTTATAGTTATTATTTCTACGAAAAGCAGCTGTCGTTT